>PVJH01005680.1:0-109504 GCA_004026705.1 Nesogale talazaci | reverse complement strand
GCCAGAGTCCAATCAGACAACCCTCTGGACTGGGCAGCCCCTTCCACCCCTTTGCACCAGCCTCACAAGAAGGAGATGAACAACTTGCTGAACTTTGTAGCCCCTGCCTCTGGCATCTCACGCGCTCCCCCTCTGACATTCCGGGAGGGAAACGAGTTTGTGAAACAAAATGATTTGCTCATAGGTCATCTCCCAACCCAAAACTTGTGAACGCAGCACAAGAAACTTCCCTTTTCTTTCATCAGCCCACATGCCTGTAGCTGAAACCCGATATCTATCCCACTGCCCCAATACCGGGTGCAGCTTCCCTGGCCTAACTCTCAAGCCTCAGGACTACCCAGGAGCTCAAGATGCTCCTGTCTGTCTGTCTCTCTTTGCTGTCCCTTCTCTTCCCAAAAGTCCTTCACTACCTCCAATACAGCTTATACATTTGCATTTAATCACTAACTGAGCTGTCTCCTTCCTGCGGCTCCATCTCAACCTCTCAGTTAAAGTCTCCGAAACCCAGAGGGATAATTCTGCCCTGTCTCCTATGATAACTATGAGCCGAATTTAACTCCATAGTAGTGAGTTTGGTTTCTGAGCTTTGGTTGACATCACCCGAGTACCTGGTTTATGCACGTCCTCACATAGAATTCGGCCTACAAAATCTATGGATCCACGGACTCTAAGAAGGCTTTTTGTGGCTTTCTGATGGATAATTCTTCTTTAACAACAACTCTACTGCATTTGCATGAGTCCATTTTATTTGGAACCCCCTTCCCTCCATCCCATCGGAATTTTTAGTCTTATTCTAGAGAGAAATCCAAGACGCCACCTGGCTTACAAATATACCTGCACTGCATTGCCTGCCAGGACTGAAGGTCAATAACAGCAATCAGCTCTATAAACCCTGCAGAAAAGAAACATGGGGAGGCTACCAGACACCTCAAAAAATCAAAAGTTTTCCATTCATAAAGGTTGTGCAACTCAATGCGATACAGTAAGAATGGTGGAAGCTATACATTTTTATTCCCCCCTCCCCAAATCCTATGTTAAAAGGAAAAAACAGAAAAGCGCCCATGGTCTGCCTCGAACTCCCAGTGCTCACCTATGTGCTGAGTAGAACGGTGCCAGAGGGGCTTTCAGGGTGTGCATCCTCCAGGGTCTGCTAAACGTAAGGTCAGTAGTTTGAACCTGAGAGAGAAAATTCGGCTTTGCTCATGAATCCGGAACAAACCAAACCCACTTGTCTACAGCCCAGTTTTTTTCCCCTCTTGCAACAGCTCAAAGGCCAACTTTAGCTTCTCCTCAAAATCACTCTAAGGCCCAAACTATCCTGCTGTTGGCACACAACGCATTTCACATACTTCGAGCTGGCAAGACCTTATTAAAGTCTTTTTCCAGAATTTCGCTCTGTGTCCCAGAGTCTCTTGGCTCTGAGTCCCAAATCTCAATTGATCAAGCACAACGTAACCAAGAGGAATTACTGAAGCCTGAATGAAGGCCAACATGATAGTGGAACTAGAGGAAAGTAAAGGAAATTTGAGGAAATAACTAGGAGGTAAAGGGCATTTATTGAGGCTTAAATACAGGCATGTACCTATGTAAATATATTTATATGCAACGATAGGGAAATAGATCTACGTACATATATTTTTATGTTAAGTGTTGAGGTAAGAGATAGACATTGGGCCTCTACTCAAGTACTCCCTCAACACAAGGACACTTTATTCTAATAACCTGGCATTCTGTGATGCTCACCTTCCAAACACAGTCACTGAAGACAAAATTGGTAGATAATAAATATGGTGAAGAAAGCTGATGGTGGCTGGCTATTAAGAGACATAGTGTCTGGGGTCTTAAAGGCTGGGAGCTAAACAAGTGGCCATTGAGCTAAGAAGCTGCAACGCCCACATGGGAGAAGCACACCAGCCTGTGTGAACATGAGGTGTCTGTCGATGGGATCAGGTGTCAGGCATCCAAGACCCAGAACAAAAAAATCATATCAAGTGAATAAGGGGGAGTGCAGAGTGCAGACCCAAATCCTACCTGTAGACTGCTGGGTAACTCCTTACAGAGGGGCCACAAGGAAGAGATGAGCCAGTCAGGGATCACTAAAGCACCGAGAAAGTGCACAACTTTCCTCTAGTTCTTTAATGCTTCCCCCTCACCCCAATTATCATGATTCCAGTTCTACCATACAAATCTAGTTAGATCAGAGCATGTACACTGTTACAGATACGAGCTTGCAACAAGGGAATCCAGGACAGTTAAACCCCTCAGAACCAATAATGAGAGTAGAGACACCAGAAGGAGAAGGGGAAGGTGGGGGAGAGAGGGGAAATGGATTACAATATTCTACATATAATCCCCTCCCTGGGGGACGAACAACAGAGAAGTGGGTGAAGGGAGACATCGGTCAGTATAAGACATGAAAAAATAATAATAGTCTATAAATTATCAAAAGCTCAGGAGAAATGGAGGGAGGGAAGGAAGAAGGAAAAATGAGAAGCTGATACCAAGGGCTCACGTAGAAAAAAATGTTTAGAAAATTATGATGGCAACAAATGTACAAAGGTGCTCGACGCAATAGATACCTATCACACAATAGATAGGTATATTGTGCTAAGAGCTGTATGAACCCCGAATAAAAGGATTTAAAAAATAAGAACCTATCAGTTCCTTCTTGGGGAAAAAAGCAAGGGTTTCTATTCCCAAGGTTTACAGCCTCAGAAGCCCATGGGGGCAGTTCCTCCCTGCCCTCTGGGGTCACTAAGTCAGAATCAACTCAATGATGGTGAGTTTGCTTGTTGTTTGCATACTTTTCCAAAGCAGATGGTCAGGTCTTTCAAGGTATCTCCGTATGCATTTTACCTGCAACCTTTGGAGAGCAGTCGAGCATTTAAACAGATGCGCCACTCAGGGACTTTCAAAATTCAGAGCTCTGGGCAAGAGCAGATCCCTCTGGTGTGAGTCACATGCCCACACATGGCCAAGAGACCATCCCAGAAGAGCTGTCAGGTCCTTGAAGGAACAAGTGGGACGTGTTGGCTATGTCTTGACAGGAAAGTGGTACCCATCGAATCACGTTTTGGAAACGATCCAGTCAGTCTCTCCACCGGCCTTCGCATCATCCGATTTGAGAAGTCGAGATCACTGATAATTTAGTCAATGCATTCAATCGATGTTTCTCCCAGTCCAGAATTATAATTCAACTCACCTAATGATGTGATAGCAGTTTTGAGCCATCTCTGACATATTAACCCACAGACAGACAATCAAAAGCCAAATGGATTGTTCGGCAGTGTCCCAGACTTGGACGAGTCCAGCGAGTAGGGACAGAGAAAGATGTGCTTTTGTCTTCCCAGCATCCTTCTCGCCCCCGCCACCCCCAGCCCGATAACAGCATCCTAATTTCCCCCAGCTCAGTCTCTAAGCGTGAGTACAAGATTGGGCCAAACAGAAGGAATCGGCATGAGTTCCAGGACATGAGATCATTTGGGAAATGATTGAGAAATGAATTGTTGGGGTCTTTCTCCCTCTGGGAGGAGACAGAAATCAAAAACTCCCTGCCCCTCACCCTGCCTAGCACAGAGCAAACCAGGCCAGACTGACTGCCTTTGAGTCAGTCCTGAGTCCTAACACCCCTACCAGCCAGGCTGGACCTGCTCTCCAGGGTTTTCAAGACCGCATTTTGGAGCAGGAGCAAATGGCCTCTGCCTGCTCCCGTGAAGCTGCTGATGCCAAACTTGCACTTAGTAAGTCAGTACTTAATCCGCTGAGCCACCAGGGCTCCTTTAGTATGGGGAAAGGAAAAACCCAAACCCACTACCATGGAGTGGATTCTGACTCATAGCAATCAAAAATATCCCTCAAAACAAACAAACAAAAAATTCACTGCCCTCCAATCAATCCCCCCTGTGGGTTTCCAAGACTGCAACTGTTTAGGGGAATAGAAAGTCCATAACGGCTGCTGCTGGAGCTGCTGGAGGTTTCAAACAGCCCATCATGAGGATGTCAGTCCGACTCATAGCCACTATCACAGTATGCTAAAAAAATAATGTCATGGCTGGCATGATGGATTAAGCTTAGACAGCTAGCTACAAGATGGGGTTGAGACCCACCTTCTGTTCCAAGGAGGAAAGATGAGGTTTTCTGCTTCCGCCAAGACCTACAGTCTCAACCTTCAGGGGCAGTTCTACTCCGTCCTGTAGTGTCTGTGTGAGTGGCCATCGCCTCCAGCTCAGGGGGTTCAGTTATTTTTGTTTGGTTGATCTGGGTCTTTAAGGACGGCGAGTCTGATCACTCCTGAAGGCACTGGATCAAGCCACGCCCCTTCTCCCCGGTCTCTGCTGCCAGGTGTCAATCTGTTGGCCTGGGTTACTCCTCTGTGGTCTCTCCTTTGTTCACCAACCTCTTATTTTCAGACAGATCATCTTTTGATTCCCAGCAATTAGACAGAGTGCTTTGCATGGGTTAAACAAACACGGGCGTGCTTTCTGGCCACATTTGGCTTCTGGATGTCAGCTACAGCGTATGGTTTTGAAAGCTTCCAGAGTGAAGGTTGTGTGAGCTGGGTTGTACTCTTGGAAGCCAGGAAGGTAGAAGCCTCAGCCAGTAAGCCCCTCGTTAGGTCAATCCCAGATAATGAATTATAGTCCAAAGCCATCCCCATGGACAACAATGGCCCACATTGATCTAATTAGAAGACTCAGACAGGGGAGAGGGAACTGTAGGCAGAGAGAACATACACAAGAACCACTCAAAAATAAGGCTGTAGGTTCAAGGGTACATGTGTGCGCATGTGTGTGCGTGTGTGTGTGTGCATGCGTGTGTGTGTGTGTACATACATGCTGTAGGATTGTGCTCGCCTATCCATTTGGGGTTGACTTATCCCCTAGGTATAGTAATCACAGTGCCAAGGGACCATGGTATTTGGGGGGCCCACAAAAATGTTGCAGTCTCTCTTTAGTAGAAAAAAGAAATTAAGATTATAACAATTTTTAGACCCGAGTCCATTTGGACCCCTAACAACCCTTAAGGAAATGGTGTGGTTGTCAGGGGCCATCAAGTCTGTTCCCACTCACAGTAAAACAGAACAAAACACCACCTGGTCCTGCCCCAGCCCCATTATTGTTCTCTTTGATCACATTGCCGCCACTGTGTCAATCCATCTTGTCATGGTCCCCCAAACTCATTTGGACTAGTGCTCCGTTCCAGGAAAAACATTATTCAGAATGGCTCTGACAATGAAAAGTTCTTATTCTGTAGCCCATAATCCAGGATAAAGGAGAGGTATCTGCCTTTGTAGCCCCTCTGTACCTTCCAGTGGGTGGTGTCATCCACTTTGGCTATCACTGCTCGAAGACATAGCAGAGCTGCCTTGTAGGGTTTCCCAGGCTGCAATCTTTATGGAAGCCAACTGCCACATCTTTCCCCCTTCCGGTTGTCTGATCTAACAGCAGTCATGTGCTTAACCATTGAGCCTTATGATAACAATTCATAAATAATAATGAATCCAACCTGTTTTCATATGGTTGCAGTTGTAATATATGGCATGTAGATATATGTGTGTGTATTTTCTTTTGGGAGGGTGGTGGTGGTGGTGCTGCTACATGATTTTATTATCAAAGCAAGCCGGGGTTACAAAGGCTTTAGGGTTGACATTCAGTCCTTCTTCTTGCCAAAGGTGGGCACCACATTGACAAAATGCCCATTGCAATGCATCCACCGCTTGGCCCAGTCACTCTTTTCCTTCTCCTTCTCCTTCTCCTTCTCCTTCCCCTTCCCCTTCCCCTTCCCCCTCCTCTTCCCTCTCCCCCTCCTCTGACCTTCTTCTTCTTCTTCCTCTCCTCCTCCTCCTCCTCCTGTTTAGCTACCCTGGGAGTCTGGCCTCTCACTTTCCCAGCAGCAGCCAGGGAACTGTGGACTTTGCCTCCAAGTATGTGACCAGTTACTTCTAGAGCAGCCAGGGTCTCCAGCCCCCACTGGTTCAGGTAGCCCCATGCTCCAGAGGCGAGCCTCCCGGAAGCACCACCTGGTCTTGGGAGGCGATGCCCTCCAGCGATGCCACATGGGCCTTGATCTGGGCGGCCGTCTTCTGGCCAGTCACCTTGAGTGTGTGCATGTCCTGGGCTCCAACGAAAAGCTGCATAATAGCAGCTGAAAGGTAGCGCCTGCTCCCGATACGGCACAAATGGAGCCGAGAAAGAGGAAGAAGTGGGGGCTTGTGCATTGTCTTTGCAACGAGGGAAAACGAAACAAACAAACACACTCCCTTGGAATCCATGCCGACTCATCACACCCCCGTAGGACAAGGCAAAGCTAACCCCTTTGAGTTTCTGAGATTGCAACCATTTAGGGAGGTCAAAAGTCTCATCTTCCTCCCACAGAACGGCTGAGGGTTTCAAACTGCTAACCTTGCAGATGGCAGCCCAACTTGTAACCACCGTGCCATGAGGGCTCCCTCAATGAAGGGGGCAAGGGGGTTCCATGAAACTGCCAAGGCCATGACAGTGATTGCTTGGCCCCCGTTCCATATCCCAGAACAGTACCTGGCCCCTAGGTGAGACTCAACCATTTTCTAGATGAATAATGGACCCATGAGTGATATCATTTGATTGGAAGACAGGGCAAGCGCTGGTTGGACAGACACCCATGAGTGCTGGTTAAAGAGCTTCGGTCTTAACCTGACTGTCATAACTGAACCAACAGACAAAAATCCCAACTGCCATCAAGGAAATTCTGACTCACATTGAACCTGCGAGCATTGGGGGACGTGCAGAGCCCTTAGCAGGTGAGTTCCTAAAAGCCCCCTCTGCCAGCTCTCGAGAGAAAGGCAGATAGTGGAGGCAGGGCAATTCATGCGGCAGAAGTAAGAAAGAGTCGTCTGGCTAGATGTTGCTTTAGCCTCGTGTTTGCCAAAGTGTGATGCGCTCACCTCTGCTGGCGCTCGCACACCCTGGGGTAGCAGCTTTTCCTGGCAGGAAGCCTTCTTGAATCTCTTGGCCAGCGAGGGCCTCCTTGCTCAAGCATCTTCCAGTGCTGCTGACTACCTCCAGGAGGAAGTCTGCCTTAAAAAACAAAGAAGCATGCCACCGTCTTGCAGCTGGCAACTGTACCTGCCATTGTTTGATAACACTGATTCTGTTTTCCTTGTATTTGCTTGCAAGGTTGACTTCCAATTACAGAAAATAATTTTGGAATTCCCATTCAGTGCATTCATAAAAAACATTTTAAGCCTCTTTCTAAAAGTATCATCAATGTTAAAAAAAAAAAACAGCCAAGCCGATTAGAATAGCATAAAAATGATTGTGGAGACTGTAGGTAGATACAGCAAAAATAAAACTCCATGTGGTACTCAAAACAGCTGGCTTTGGAGAAACAGTGTTCCATGTGGAAGGGGACACCTGATGTGTTGTACTACGTCATCTCTATTAGCCCCATCACCACACAGAAATGCTCTCTTTCCAGACAGAATCACATACCCTTAGGCCAGCGATTCTCAACCTGTGCATTGCATCCCCTTTGGGGGTCGAGCGACCCTTTCACAGGGGTCACCTAGGACCATCAGACAACACATATTTCTGATGGTCTTAGGAACCGAGACACCGCTTCTCTAGCCTTCTCCAGGTGAGTGTGCCCACATGCTGATACACCCACGTATGAGTACCCGGTGTGAAAACTGTTCTCCATGCGACACCGTGCTTCAAGATAGAATTTCATTTATTTTTCATTAGAAATAAATGTTTCATAATCTATAATTACATATTATTTCTGTGATTAATCACTATGCTTTAATTATGTTCAATTTGTAACAATAAAAATACATCCTCTGTATCTGATATTTACATGAGGATTCATAAAGTAGCAAAATGGCAGCTATGAAATAACAATGAGAATAATTTTATGGTTGGGGGGTCACCACAACATGAAGACCTGTATTAAAGGATTGTGGTATGAGGAAGGTTGAGAACCAATGCCTTATACAGAATGCAAAGGGTTTCTCAGAAGACCCCTTTCACCGATCCTGTTCCAACAAATTCATGCGATACTAAGGCATGACAATAGAGGGTTGGGAAGTTTCCACAGGGGCATCCGCAGTAGGGCATGTTCCCTGAATGCCACTTGATGCAGAAGCCAATGATCAGTTTCTTTTGGACCTCACAGTTTCCATTGCTAGCTTTGACAGATCATTCAGCAATTTAAAACAAAGTTCCAATAGTCTTCTTTGCCATAGATCCTCTTTAGTGTGATGGTAGAATGTCTGACCAAGATCCACAAAGGAACTGAGATTATTACCACACCTGCCTGCCAACAAGTTTAATTTGTTCTAGTTTCTATTCTCTTCTGCTTTCTTTTGGATTGCGGTGTTTCTGTGTTTTACTTTTCTGTCATTGTTGAGTTGGATTTTTTTGTTTGTTTGTTTGGTTGGTTGGTTGGTTGGTTTTGTCTTTTATGATTTCCTTAAATGAAATCCAGGATAGGTAATCCATCAAAACAGCAACTAGATCAACAATCCCTTAGGGTTATGGAAGGAGAGGTTTGGGGTAACAGAGAACCCATAATAACGGGCCTCAAAAAAGAAGAAAATGTTCTAAAATTGACTTGTGATAATAATTGAAAAACTCTTTTCAATAGACTTAAACCATTGAATTGTATGGTACACAAACCACATGCCAATAAACTTTTAGGAATATACTTAAACAGCGGTTAAAAAACAAAAAGATGTGTGCAAGGGGCCCATGGAGCACTGTCTCCCAGAAGTCAGTGGCCCTGGGAAACCCTTGAAGAGAGATGCAGGGATAACACCCAAAGAAGGGGTCCCTGGAAACCCAGCTACTTCCACTGCTTGGTAAGCATTTGCTGAAAGCTTCTCCCTGCCCATGGCCAGAGCTTTCCTCCCAGGCTGGCCTTATGCGCCACAGCAGAGAATCTGCAGGTGGATACACATAGTGGGCATCTGTTGAAAACATGCAGGCCTATCCTGTTCATTGTCTCATTGCAATAGCGCCTTGAGTAAGTTTTATTTCTATTTTATTTGTGTGGCTTAAGTACATCCAGTATCTTCTTCAAGATGATCTAGTTAGAAGTAGGAGAAACCAGAATTTGAACCCAAGCTAGTGTGATGTCAGATTACAGAGCCCAAAGTCAGACAGCAAGAAATATTGCACTTGCTTTTAACCTACTACATTTTCCCTCATCTGCAAGGGCGAGAGTGGTCTAGAGAAAAGCTTTGTTTCCTTCTTGGCTGGGTCCCAGTCAAACCTATCCAGTGGTCCAGCTGGTCTATACTGCTTCTGTATGGACCTACGGCTTTCCTTTGGTTCCAGAGAGGAGAAAGATACGAGGGAGAACTGGGCAGTAGGGCAGCACCAGGAAGGAGGAGAACAGGTGGGGACTCATGGTTGCCTAGCACCCGAGTAACCTTCTAGACAAGGGCATGAAGGAGGACACGTCAAGGAGTCCTAACAAACATGCCTAAGTGCCTTGAAAGGATTGAGGTTAATGATAACAAAGTTTCATTCGTCAAATAGTAATTATGATTTTTGTCTCCGTGACATTCATTTTCTGCCCCGGTAACGTCAACTCCACGTAACAGATTGTGCAACTCCGCGCCTGGGTGTTGAGAAAGTTGATGGCAAGCAGGTGCAGAACTCAGGTCTCCTCTCTTGCAGTTCGAGCGCTTTCTAGCAGGTGCTGCTACCTGGACAGAAACCATTGCTGTCAGGAACAAGCCCGCAGTTAGACAAGTTGAGATTTAAAGCACCGCCGTCATTGTCTCTCATGGGTGATAAGCGCATCCATGCTCAGAGTCACACTGTGGACTCTTTTCCATTTAATTATATTAACAAACGTGGGGAGTGATGGATGTGTGTGGATGTGTGTGTGTTTCCCTAGGTTACTATGACCTCTGTTGGAAATGGTCACTTCTTGGAGAGTTGAAAAGGCTACACACAGGGGTAAGACTTTTACTTCTCATTTGCTCACTTTCTACATTGGCAAGTACAGTTACCATGTAGCTTATGTATTTCTTTTATAATAATGAAAATTGGTTAATAACACTAAGTGAGCTCCTGGCTTTGAATCAGAAGCTTGCCATTTAGAATTGGAATGGAGTTAGAAGTAATTCATCACAGCCAATCCAAAATCTACTGTCAAATGGACAAAAAAATCTGTTGAAGATGTGTTTGGCTACTTTAGCCTGTTTGAGTTTTGAAGTATTTATGGGATATAAATACACATATGTAGGTGTTTAGCTAGCTATAGCTACAAACAAAGAGAAAAACAAATGTAAAGACTCGCATCAAATGGTAAACTTGAGTTATCTCTAGAGGTTAGGCATATGCGGGCGTTTCATTTTCTATTTTATTCATTTCTGTGATGATTGGAGGATTACATTGGCTCCTATTTTCATAGGCAGAAAATATAACATCGATTTTTAAAAAGGAAAATATTCCAAGTGGTTTTTAAAACTATTTTTGTAACAGCTGAAATATCCAGACTCAGTTCTAATACTTTCAGTAAAGGGGAGCTAACAAATCATTCGTTTGTTGGGTCTAAGATGTGTGTATCAAGTGTGAGGCAGCTACTGTGCTTAGCCTGGAAGTACATGTCGCTGTCGGGGGCCATTGAATCCACTCCGGCCCGTAGCAACTTCATGCACAACAGAGGAAACGCCGACCTGTCCTGCACCGTCCGCACAATTGTTCCTCTCCTTGAGCCAGTTGCTGAAGCCACTGTGCCACTCTATCCTGTTGAGGACCTTCCTCTTTTTGGCTGAACCTTACCTGACAACATGCCCCACGTAAATCAGACAAAGTCTTGCCGTCCTTGCCTCTAAGGAGCACTCTGACCTACTTCCTCCAAGACAGATACGTCTGTCCACTTAGCAGTTCATGGTACTTTCGACATTCATGTCCAGCACCAAGATCCACCAGCACTGATTCTTCTACATTCCTCACATTCTCTTCCTGATTTTAAACTACAGAATATTCCCTTGTTCAGTTGTAACAATCGCCTTTTGGTCCGTGGAAAGGTTCTGCATGAGCATAATTAAGCACTCTGGAATTCCCATCCTGTGCAGTTACCCCTACAATAGTTTATTATTGTCCATATAATCTGATGCTTTTCCAGAGTCAATGAAACATAAGTAAACATTTTTCTGGTCTTCTCTGCTTTCAACAAAGATCCATCTGAATCAGCAATGACGCCCCTTGTTCTCAGTCCTCGTCTATAATCCAGCTTTAATTTCTAGCAGCTCTCTGTTGATGCAGTGCTATAACCATTTTCGAATTACCTTCAGAAGAGTTTTACTTCCGCGTGATATAAATCAACGTTGCTGGGAAACCCGGTCCAAGAACACCTGTCACTGTTTCAGTCAAAGACAGTGAAAAACTCTAAGTCTAATCTGAAATGTGAATAGAAGGAAATAATGTGTTTTGCTACCTCCAAACTGCTTCAAAATCCAGTGGAAATCTAGCAAGTCATATACCTTAAGCTATGTGGCTGAAGTTAAGTTTTTTTTTTGTTTTTTGGTTTTTTTTGGTTTTGGAGGGATCACTGCTCTCCAGTGGTGGGAGTAGGAGGTCCAGCCCCACTGCTAGAATTGAACCTCCGTCCCAGTGGGCCGCAGTCCCACGCACAACCACTATGCCACTGGGGCTCAGCCCTTTTTTTTTTTTTTTTTTTTTTTTAGAAGTTAAGTTTTTATAATGATCCCAGGATATAATTGCTCCTCTAAAAAAGTTTTTCAGTGATCATTAGGAAATTATCTATAACTATATTTCTTCAATAGATCCCTGAGGGCGTAGTAGTTAAACATTGGGCTGATAACTACATGGTCAGCAGTTCAAAACCACTAGCTGCTCCAAAGGAGAAAGACGAGGCTTTCTTCTCTTGTATAGAATAGAGACTCAGGAATTTACAGGGGCAGTTCCACCTTGCCCTAAGGGGTCATTGTGAGTCAGAATTGACTCAGTGGCCGTGGGTCTACATTTCTCCAGAGGCCATTAAACAACCATCCTCTGAGGCCTCAAACATCCTTGTTTATCTGAATTGGGGGTGTTCTGTGCCTGGCCTTACCAGACAAGTATCCCTGAAGCCTCTGCGTCAGGGATGCTTGTGTCTGACTGTCTGTCTTAAGGGTCCTGAGTTTGAACATCCTTATCAACTGAGCTTAAAAGAATTTTTTACTGCAAGGGAGGTGTGGGCGCTGTTACATTTTGGAGTTTTAAGAAACTAAATCTTGAATTTTGCTACATTTTTAGTGTTTTTGATTAATAGCAGGCTAACTCTTACTCCGCTCTATCAATAAGACAGTGAGGATGGCCATTTCAAGAGAGGAGAAAGGGATACTGCTCTGAATCTCCAAGTAAAGGAATAAACATGGGGTGCTGTCACCTCTGTTGAGTCCTAGCTGGACTGGGTGAACCTGGAACACTTGAGACCTTGTTAAAGCAGTGATTTCTCACACTTGGAACCCTGAAAAAAGTGTTAGCTAGTGGTTTATACTGTTATACTGTTTATACTGTTTATACTGTTATACTGTTCCCCAAGAGGATCGTGGTTTTTCACAAGAGTGACTGTTCATCGGGGCAAAGGAGATACGACTTTTCAAAAATTACCAAACACTGTATGAGATGAAAATGGAGTTAGTGGATGTTTGGTTGCATACATGTTAGCTGTATCATGTTAGGTGCAAGAATGATTTTATTACAGTCTTTGGCGATTCTGCCTGGTGTCAAGTGGACAGAGTGGTCTGTGATGGTTAGGGATTATGCCAACTAGACATTTCTATCAATTGAGTCACAGCCTGATGACAACTCGTGGGTGTCATAAGCCTTTTATATAAGAGACAGAGGCAGAGCTGAGCTGAGTCCCCTTTGGCCCTGCCCCTTCTGCCAGAGCTGCACCCTGCATCTGGTTCCTGGTGGGTCTCCTGCCAATTCCATTATCTGTCAGTGGAGTACCAATGATGCTTCATTCAGCCAATTGTGGACCTTTACAACCACCTGTCAGATCCCCTGCTGTCTCTACTCATCATCCTGCTTCCTGTTCATCTGCTTCTAGGTGTTAGGAAAAACCTGACTTTTATCAGACTGGACTTACCTATTTTTACCAACTATGTAAGCCAGTTCTTGGTATAAATTTCTTACTCTCTATAACACAAGCCCACCCTAACACACATCCCATAATGTCTTCAGCACAAAGGAAGGTGGAGAGCAGATAAGACACATTTTCTTATGAACAGAAGAGAGGTAAGATAGTGAAAAGGCTAGGTGAGTATGTTCAGTCTATCCCCACAAAAGGTGAGTAGACTCTTGGTTTTGAGGTCTAGGGACAAGAGCACAACATAAAGTTTGGGGTGCAAGGGTGCATGGAAAAACCAGCCAATGGCAGAAGACCTGCCAGAAAGCTAGCCAATGGTGGAAGGTTCACCACTAGCAGAATAAAAGTCTTACATTCCACTTGGTCCTTGGACCAGCTGAAGGCCCTTTGGCGATCTACACCAAGGAACCCTTTCAATAAAGTCATTCTTGCTGTTCAAATGTTTTCTCTGATTCTGGTCTGAATGGTATCTCTCACTGAAGTTTTTCTTGTGAGCAAAACAAGAATGGAGGGTGGAGAGTCTTCTCCCAATAACAAGAACTGATGCTTCCTTCGTGATTTAAGTGAGGCTTGCTTGGGTGCCTCAGGTTTACCTATGACAAGACCTATGACAAGAACTTCCCTTCCTTGGTGAGCAACTGATCAAATGGAACAAGATGCCTATTCACCAAACTCAGTGTGTCAGGCAGGGTTCTCTTAGAGAAATAAAAATCAGGACACTAGTAACTTTTTTATATATTTATATATAGAGAAAGGTACATAAGATAAGAAAGAAACAGTTAACTATCTATAAAGCAGTACAGATTGCTCGGTGCAACTCACTTGCATGAGGCAGCTAGAAGACTGACAGTCCTTCAAGTCTTGAGGGCCGCTGAGTAGTCCTCTGTAGAGCAATCCAGGCTATCTGGTCCCAGGCAGCAAACAGCAGAGCAGGTCGCCAACAGTCAGCCAGATGACAGAGTCCAGCAGTCCCCAGCTCAAGAGATGTATATCCCAGGAGCGTGGCGAAGTAGGGTTTGAAGGAACCTCAACTCACAGCTCCACAGTCCACGATTAGGTGTCCCACGGGTAGTGTTGCTTGGAGGTCGAGGCATAGGATGAACAGGGCAGCAATCTGGTCCGAAGATCCAGAAGCAAGAGAGAGGGCAGGACTCACTGAGCCCTTCCTATCTCTGCCCTTCAATTCATCCCGTGTGTTCATTGGCCGTGCCATCACAACAGACCCACCAATCTTCTGTGGCCATGTTGGCATAACAAACCTACCCATCACACTCAGTTAAGCATCTCTCCTTCTTCCAGGCCCTCAGACATGGGCTCACCTTTTCCTTAAGAACACCCTGGTGTCCCAGCCCACGGGACATTCAAACGTGGATCTCTGGATTCGGAGCCTGGAAGACAAAGATGGGCAGGGGACATGAAGAATGGAGGCAAGACAGGTTTCTGATCAAGCCTCGTTTATTGGGGCAAAACTCAGGGTATATAAAGCCAACAGTCAGGAGTAAGGGTCACAGCTTATGCTAATGAGGTAGAGTCAATAGGGGCCAATCCTGGCCGAGTGCCAGTTAAGGAAAAAACGCACCCAAAAGGGACTGTAGTCCTCAACTTGGTCCAATATGCTAATGGGGGTATACAGGAGTGAAGCAGAGCAACTTAAAGCAACCAATCACAAAGCTACAATATGATCTAATGGACTAAAGGTTACAACATATGTAAGCACTATAAAACAATACAAAGGTATAGTAACTAAAATGTAACACAAACAGAGCAAGCTATAGAGTTTATACAAAAGGGTAAAATATAAACTAAACATAGATGCCAGGAACTGATACAGGAAAAGGCTGTGTGTGTCCCAGCATGAGATAGGTGTCCTTTGTGCATCTGGTGGTCTTTGATAAAGCCCTGGGGCAAAAGGGACTGTTTGCAGAGCAAACAATGGCCTCTGAATCCGGCTCTCCATACCCTGGCATGTTGGTTAGGCAAGCACTTGCTAGTAACCAAAAGTTCTTCAGTTCAAATCAAGCAGCCTCTCCACCAAAGAACAGGGCTTGTTCTCATAAAGAGCATGTCTTGGAAAAGCCTATGGGACTGTTCGGTTTTGTCACCGGGGCTCACTCTGAGTCAGAATCAAAGGTCCAGAATAAGCCCCACCTGGCAAATGGGGTGATTCTGCGTAAAACCTCCTCTGACCTACTACTCCATTGTGGCAACCTCTCATGTGCTTCATCACATCAGTTCCCTCCTCGCTTCCCTTGCCTCTCTATGTATGTCTTTATAAAATGAAACCCTCTCTCCCAATCCTTGAGCTGATTCCTTGTGCTATGCCTCGCTGTGGCAAAAGATACCCTCAATCCTTTTCATGTTCTTTCTCTGCCCGATCGTAACAGGGCAACCCTTCTTTTACAATAGGGGTTCTCTCTACTAGGTTTGGATTTGTTTTTGTTTGCTTGCTTGCTTCTAATTCATTGGCAGCCCTTTATTTAATGGCGTCTTTCTCCTTGCACTTTACATTCACTGACATGTTGGCTGTACAATGGAAAATGTCCTGGTGTAGAGATTTAAAAGCTAAAGATGATTCTAATCACTTCCTTTGGTTCTCTTGAAATTAGGCGAGATATAATATTTCATCTGGTACCCCTTTTACTCAATTACAGTGACTGCCTTTGAATGATGGAAAAATACAAAAGAGTTGAGTGTTAATTATAATAGGATAGTTACATAATTTCCAAGCTGTCTCAAATGTACTTCATCCTTTTAGGGCAAACCTCAAAGGGTGGTGTGAAGCTTCCTTCTACTTTTCTTTATCATCCCCCATTTCTTTGCAATTAAATTGTGTTTCCCTTATAACACTGTAAATTTTATTTTTCCCATTAGTCACTCTCAGAGTTGATGTTTGGAGGTGTTGGGTGTCTGCCTGTAAGGGTTAAAATTTTTTTTTTAAACTTAAAAAAAAAAGGAACTTTTACCCCTGTTGAAAAGAGACTATTCTCGCTCTCTCCTTTCCCAGTTTCAGTCCAGATTTCAAAATGGTTCAGTCCCCATTTGACCTCCTCCTGAAAATTTACATTCCCACCTCAGATACACAGAATCAGAATCTCCATTTCCATAGAATCCCCAGGTGAGGCTTTTAAGTTCCTAGGAGGTGCTGGGTATACCTGAGAAACCAGTGTTTTTATTCCCCACCATAGAGAAATAGGAGTCCTGTTTCCTTTCTCACTCCCCACCCAGACCCTGGATCTTAAGTAGCCCAATATCAGACTCAGCGGTCATCTGGAGGAGTAATGAGATGCCCTATCTGGCATTCAGAGCTTATGTCTTTCTGAAAAAGTCAAAGCAATTCTCCCACCAAGATTTCCTAAAGCTGACAAAGAACCAGAAGTCCTGGGTTGTAGCTTCAGCTCCACGAAGGGAAGAAAGGACCCTCTGAGCATATCATCTTACCAAGGTATTGCGTTTCATCCTTTCTGAAGGGGACTTAGTTCATCTCATTCCATTTAAATCCTCGTGAAATTCATTAGCAGGGCAATGCAGCTTGTGTCTTTTTCTCCAAGACAATGTATCTGATCCTCCACTGACACCAGCATCCTGCAAATCTCTGCCAAGAATTTGATTAATGTCTTCCCCAAAGCACCGCAGACAAACAGTGCAAGAAAGTATGCCTTGGAGTGGTTGAAACACCCTAACGATTCCTCCTATTCTGGGTAATGTCTTTTTGAACGCATTGGGCAAATGAGGGCATTATGCCAAAGAAGATGGCAGAGTTCTTGTCTCGTCCAAGAGCCTAGATAATAATGATTGAGCAAACAGTCCAGGAAGAAATTGAACCGAAAGGTAACATCATCCAGGCAACGGCTACAAAACCAGCACGCGGTGATGTGAGCTGGTGACTACTGCTGTAAATATTCACTGTGTTTCTGGAAAATTCAACCTGAGAGAATACAGATTAAAAAAAAAAAAACACAACAGCACGGTTTCCCCATTTCTTGCCTCTTAGTTCAATTTAATTGTTTTTGAAATCAAAAGCATAAATTGGCAACCTATAACAAAAACTAAACAATGGCCAAAATAAAAAGGGGCAAAATTAGTTGATGAGATATCAACAGGATTATCAAGAGTGAAATAAATGCATTCTGGCCACAGAGGAAGACTCAAAGGTGTCCCGTGATGGAGCTCTAGCCAGGCCTACAAAGTCTTTGAACAATGACAGAACGTATGCCTGTTGGCGCCCTAAATTTGGGCTTCCAGCCTCCAGAACTGCTCCTTAAAACTATCCATTGGGCGATATTTTGCATGACAACCTGTTATGGATTAAATGGTATTTGCCCCAAAATAAGGGCTGTAAATCCTAATCTCTATACCTGTGTTTACAGTCCCATTTGGGAATAGCTTGTCTTTGTTATGTCTGCATTAGGATAAGGTGTGTTTTGAGTTAATCTCCTGAGAGATGTAGAGAGATTATAAATGAAAGCCCTGAAAACAGAGGTGGAAGAAGAGAAAATGCAAGCCACATGAAGAAGCAAAAATTTAGGACAGGGACTGTTTGGTTTCTCAGCTGGGAAATATCTCCTTTCTTGGCTTTGCAATGAGAAAGACTTCATGCTAAAGCCTGGTTTGTGATTCAAGAGAGTATTTATAAAAGGATGGAAGAAGTGACTGTAAAACAGTCACTGAACATGGGCAACCTTGTGGGACTGTCCACCCACTTGTGGTGGCTTGAGACCAGAGAGAGACTACATGGCCAAGTGGAAGGCAAAGAAGCAACCCAAGGGCCAGGTGGTCTCCAGGTCCCAGTATTTAGGGTCTTTGGCTGGGAGGCATGGTTGAAGGTACTGGTTGGCCCCATTGGCTGAATTAAGCACACCTGACCTAGTTTGTGCGCACCTAACTCAGGAACCTAAATTGACGCATGCCCCTTAGGCATCCCTGGTGTCTAACAACATGAAAAATAATAATAATTTATAAATTATCAAGGGTTCATGAGGGAGGGTGTGGGGAGGGAGAAAAATGAGCTGATATCAAAGGCTCAAGTAGAAAGAAAATGTTCTAAAAATGATGAGAGCAACAAATGTGCTTGACACATAGATGGGTGAATGGGTTGATAAGAGCTGTACAAGACCCCAGTAAAATGATCTAAAAAAAAAAAAAAAGACTTCTTTACATTGTTAAAGAGCAAGGATGTCACTTTGAGAACTAAGGTGTACCTGAACTGTGTCATGGTATTTTTCAGTCGCTTTATGTGTTTGTGGAAGTTGGACAGTGGATAAAGAAGATGGAAGAAAAATTGATACAATTGAATTTTGGTGCTGGTGAAGAATATTAATAGTACCATAAACTTCCAGAAAAATCAGGCAAAGATATTTTGAAAGAAGTACAACTAGAATGCTCTTTAGAATCGAAGATGGTGACATTTTATCTCAGATCCTTTGAACATGTTGCAAGGAGAGGCTCGACATTATGTTAGGGTTCTTTAGAGAAACAAAACCAGGTCACTAATGATTTTACATTATATATATATATATATATATATATATATATATATATAACATAAGAAATAAACAGTTAATTAATCTATAAAACAGTACAAATGGCTCAGTGCAACTCACTTCCTTGAGATACGTAATACACTGGCAGTCCTTCAAACCTTGAGAGCCACCGGGTAGTCCTCTGAAGAGCAATTCCAGCTACGTGGCCACAGGCAGCAAACAGCAAGGCAAGTCAAAAAAAGTCAGCCAGATGACAGGGTCCAACAGTACCCAGGTCAAGGGATGTATACTCCAGTACCGTGGCATAGCAGGTATTGAAGGAACCTCAAACTACAGTGACACAGTCCACGGATTAGGTGTCCCACAGGTAGTGTAGCTTGCAAATTGAGGTAGAGAACAAAGTAAGGCAGCCACACACTGGTCTGATCATCAAAGAACAGAGACAAGAAAGTCGAGGCTCACCGAGCCATTTATCGCTCCACCCTTCAATTAATCCCACATGTGTTCATTGGCCGTGTTGGCACAATACACCTACCTATGACAACCGTGGAAAAGAACATCATGTTTGATAAAGTGGAGGGGCAGTGAAAAAGAGGAAGACCCTGAACAAGATGGATAGGCACAGTGACTGCAACAGGTGAGGATGGTGTCTAACCAGGTAGTGCTTTGTTCTGTTGTACAGGAGGTTAGATCCAACTTATAACATATAACAATTACAAAGTTGATGATGACACTTTCCAGTGAGCTGTTTTCCATAAATCCATAGATTTCATAAGCAACCAAGACTGACCAAGTTTATCTATTCCATAGATAAGGACTGTCTCATATAGGTTGGATTAGCTCATTTTCAAGGAAATTTGACCAAGTACTTATTTTCTCTCCCAAGGAAATCCCCAGTGGAGAGAAGATAGTTATACACCAACTGCTATCCCCAATTTTCTGTATGAATATTTTAATGAGCTTATCCTCTTAATTCAAAGTGAGCCAATCATACCATCTCTCTCCCTGGGCATTTGTCAAAGCATGGACATGTGACATCTACTGAATCAATCAGACTCCTTTATCTAGAACTTTATGATTTGGAAAGAAGGAAACAAAAACAGTAAGTGCCACTCTGCACAGGTGTGCAAGTTGTGCATTGAACAGATCACCTGGTCATATGCGAGATGTTGGGCCTAAAAGCTGCTGAGATGAAGAGAGTCATCTCTGATTCTTAGAGAAGGCTGATCTATGTCAGAGTATAATCACACACACACACACACACACACACACACACAAGAGGCTTCTGGGATGGAAAGTTAGAGGTTTTACTATAACTTTCCTATCATGAAGGGAAAGTATCAATGGAAAAGAGCCCTTCAGATCCTCATGCAGATGTGACGTAACACAATGCAGGCTCGTATGAATAATGTATGGGATCCTCTACATTGTATCCAGCCTTTGAGTCTTTCTGGATTAAGACAAAATAAAATCTTCTTTAGAGATTTCCTACATCTGAACAAGGCACCAGAAACTCTGGATTTTCGTTTCAGCTCAACTCGTGTATAAGCTGAGTTTTTCAGCACATGTCAATCTCTATCAGGCCCCTCACACCCACCTTGTCACTGATTTTGAACATTTTTAATGCAATTTTGTGGTAAAATTAGGTATCTCGACTGATTCAGGTTGGCTTACACTCGAATACAAGCAGTGCTAATGAGCACTGGGCAAACACCTGAACCATTCCAGGTGGAAACAGGAGGCTGGATCCACTACTCTGATCCAAAGGATACTGCTAACCCTTCCTGGCTCTCTCTCTTTCCATCTGTCTTCCTTCTTTCATTCCATTTCATCCTAATGTCCCTATTCTCTGGTTTCCTCCAGTCCTCCCATCTCAACTTCCCTGTCTCTATGTCTTTGGCTCTTTAAGTTCCTCCTCTCTCTCCTTCTCTAGCTCCTCCATTTTTATCTCCTTCCATCTCTCTGCCTTCCTCAATAGCTTATGATTTCTCTAAAGAGTAACTAAAAAATAAACGCAAGCAATACCCTACTTAACTCACAAAAAAATTAAAAAATAAATGCAAGCTATCATTATTCTTTACTCAATTAGTAGCTAATGTTATAGTTATAAATTGTGTATGCAAATTAGCACTGAGTCCAATGAAGCATTGCAGAGGGTCAAATTTGCTTCTGGCTAAAATTGACAAAAGAATAAAATTTTCTCGACAAAATTTAGGCCTTTGCTAAATTTATCCCAGGGAACTAGAACTTGGCAGGAATAACCATCTCAAAATGAAATCAATGGTAAGTTATAATCAGCATATGAAACTTGGGGGGTGGGGAGGTGAAGGGATCATTCATTGAATAAAATATGTTACAAAACTTAAATGAAAACAACCGCTTGGCATGCAACTGATTTCAGTCAAATAAAAATGCAGAAAATGTAAACGAATTTAAAATAGTTTAATTGAACCATGTAGAGAATTGATTAAGGAATTAAGTGAGCTTAATCGAGTTCACATGGGATTCTGTTTTCTTAAATAGATCCATGTTGGTATAATTCTGATGCAAACATTTGGATTCAAAATTCCTTTTGCATCAAATTGATGTATAAGAGAGGGCAAGTATAATTTACAATCCCTGAGGCCAGATTTCCCCTAACCATATTTCATTTGGATATCTGAGCCAAGGTAGAGCTCTTCTTATTTATACTTGTTTACATTGATTTTTGTTTTTCTTGTTAGGTGCCACCAATGGCACCACTTCAAGTCACAATGACAATGAACCTGTGCACACGTGCCATGTGTGCCATGCTCACAACTCTTCCTAGGGTTGAGCTTATTCCTGCACCCACTGTGTCAATCCATCTCATTGAGGGCCTTCCTTGTTTATTACCTTTGCACTTGATTCTTGTGCCCAAGTGATTCTTGGTTTCTCTCAAGTACTTCTGGATCATCTAGAAGACCATGAGTAGCTTTGAGTTTCTTGTGAAGAGAGGTTTCCATAACTATACACTAAGGGAGAAAAGGGGAAACCATCAGTGAGTCTGGAGAATGAACTATGAACTCTTGCACTTTCTTAAAGGTTGATGTACAATCTGCCCCTCAGCTATTCTGCCACTCACCTGGCACACAGAAGCTATTCAGAAATATTTCTTGCCTGTATAGATGAATTCAATTGGTGTACATATGAGTATATTGGGAAAAACAAATCCTGTTATATCCAATTTTGTCTTAAAAATTAGACAGCATTACACAGGTTTAAGTATGAGGGTGCTTAGATCAACCCAGTCTAGTCGATAGAGCTTGAAGAAACTATAATGACTATTTTCAACAGACTGTAAAGGTTGATAGCACTGTTCCCACCAAGAAATTCGAAAGAAAATTAGCTTATTCCTTAGACAAGGAACACTTGAGAAGAACTGAGCAATCATAACAAGCTCAGACTGGTTTGAGTGAAGCAAAAAGAATGAGTTAGGTTTTTCTCATAATCAAGGTGTCAACATGGCAAAAAATCCCCATGGACAGGCAGATTACTTGTAAGGTTTGAATTTGTTGCCAAAACACAAACACTCACACACACACACACACATACATACACACACACACAGAGGTACTTATCAGCTTTCTGATCAGCTTCTCCAGATATGAGGCCAAACGTTAAGAGAAGGAAGGGGTCTACAGGAAGTAAGACTTTCAAGTCAAACTACAGGAAGTAAGACTTTCAAATCAAATAAGTAATCAAACTATTTACTACAATAACCCCTGTCCTGTCCTGTGTTAGGCCAGGTTTATTAGAAAGACAAGTCCAGGGATACTCATATATATGTAAGAGAGATCTTTATATCAAGAAGGAATAACATATCAGGCAAAAATCCCAGTCCAGGTCCAGATCCAGTCCATAAGTCCAATGTTAGTCTATAAATACAACTTTAGACTCTTGTAGCCAGAAGGCAGGAAGATCACAGACTGGTGGGTGCAAAGTCTTGTGGATCCAATGGTGGTGGCTATTTCACAGGGCTCAGAGGTGCCATCATGTCTCTGGCAGTGATTCAATAGCAGAGAGATGAAAGAAGAGAGAGAGTTCCCAGGATCTGTCTAATGAGAAGACCTTGGCTATCAGGCTGTGACCTAATTGACAAGCTAGACTCTAGTCATATCTTCTTGCGGTGCCATGTTCACACACACACACACACAAACTATCACAGTTCACCCCTTGCGAAGTTGACACTTGTACACAATTCTTTAGCCGCATGTAATTTTTAAAACAAGGACAGTAGTCAAATTATATTTTTCTTTTTTGGGGGGGGGCATCACTGCCTCTGGCAGTCATGGTCAAATTATATTTTTGCCTAACAAAATTAAACTAAAATACATACAACTCATACTGTGCCAACCTCACTTAAAAAAAATATCCTATAATTACAAATCAAAAATATTCTATGCCTAACAACTGTATTTATGTGAACACCCACATCTTAATCCTATAATCCTATCAACATATCCCCCCACCAATGAAAGTTTGTAAACCAGCCACTTCATGTTTGTATCATTCCTCCATTTTGAGTATCTAATTTTTTTTAATACTGCCCATTTATATCAGCCCAGTGCTCTGAGGAGACAAGCATCTTCATTCCAGTTGGAACCTCATGAGTCTGCATCCATAAACAAAGTCAAATCAGGACAGGCTGTCCATAAAGTCAGCAACAATATGCACCAGGTTCAAAATCTTATTTTCATCTGGTCAAGTTCTGGTTAACTCAGTATGAGCCACCTTACTTAGCCTCATCATGGTGCTCATTAGCCACCTTGCCTTTTGACCATGGACCCATCACAAACTCTGAATAACCCTAGTCCCCATGGGCTAAGTCATGCCATAAGCTCAGGTTATGCACAACTCTATATACTTTAGACTAGTCAACCCATTCTCATTTTCTTTAATCCCTGTGAACTAGGTCCACGGGGATCAAGGACCAGACACAGCCCATCTCTCAATTGCTGCTTTTCTTCCACTTTCACTCAAGAGGTGGATCCAGGTGGTCACCTAGCAAGCCACAGGCTTCCCACAGTCCTAGAGAGGAGAATTTCTTCATGACTCCAAATTTTTTCAGCTTCAGGTACAAACCTCTAGTTGAAAATTCAAAAAGCCAAAGGGATCCTTTTTCTTCCTTCCATCTGTCAACAGCTACCTGAGGGAGTCTTATCAAATGCAGAAATACTGAGCACTCAAGGCACTGAGTGAGGCTTTTCAGGGCTTTCTTTGCAGACTTGTCCTATATCCATTTAAAGATTACATTTAAACGGCTGAAAGCAAATGAACTTACAATATTCAGACCTTATTTTCATACTTCTCAATAATCATTTCTATCATACATGATGTCGATAACAATAGTTAAAGGAAATCAATATAATACTAGCAAAATATAATACAGCCCAATTATGAACACATTTTTAAAAGTCAAATTTAAGACCAGCCAGAGTACAGCATAGTAATAATGAAACATACAACTTTCCTCTCATTCTTTAATGCTTTGCACCCACTCCCTACTCCCTATCATGATACCAATCCTATCTTACAAATCTGTCTAGACCTGTTCTGGTCTGATAAGAAAGAACTGGGTACACAGGGAATCCAGAACAGACAAACCCCTCAGAATCAATAAGTAGCAATACCAAGAGGGAAGGGGAAGGTGGGGTGAGAAAGGGGGAACTGATCCCAAAGATCTACATCTAACCCCCTCCCAGGCAGAGGACAACAGAAAAGTGGTGAAGGGAGACATGGGCAGTGTAAGACATTAAAAAATAATAATTTATAAGTTATAAAGCTTTCTGAAGGAGTGTGTGTGTGTGTGTGTGTGTGTGTGTGTGTGTAGAGGGGTGAGGGGGGAAGGAATGAAGATATGATACCAAGGGCTCAAATACAAAGAAAATTTTTTGAAAATGATGATGGAAATAAATGTACAAATGTGATTGACACAATGGACATATATATGGACTTGGATCAGAGCTGTACAAGCCCCTAATAAAATGATTTTTAAAAGGAAGATAACACTCTCGTTTAGCAAAGGTCATCCAAATTTTTTTAAAAGTCAAATTCAATACTTACCTAAACTATATTATTCATATGCAAATGGTCTTAGACCTCTGGATGCATCAAACCAGGGCAGGGTCTTCTTTCAGCCATTTTGACTAAGCAGGAGAGTCTCAAAGGAAGTGGCCATTTTGCATCCTGAGCTCAAAATTTGCATTTATCACATTCATTTTCACCATTTCAGACAGGAATAGCTGAAGACAACAACCAAAGAAAAGAATCAAAACTTTTACTTCCCATATCCTTTACAGAAAATAATTGAGTAAACATTGTGGCCCTGTCTGACCTCTGGCTAGCCAAAGAAGAAAATCTACCATGAGGCAGAGGTCAAATGAGCATCCACTCTCCATATTTGTGAGTTGTTCTTCTAGTACCCCACTCCCCAAGTGTCATAATATGTTAGGCCAGGTTGACTAGAGAAACCAATTCAGTAACACTCACACATGTACAGGAAAGAGTTTTATATTAAGAAGTAATTGTATATTAGGATAACATCCCAACCCAGCCCAGATCAAGTCCATAGGTCCACTATGAGCGTTCTTACTATGCTCAAATAAACTCAGATTATTTATTCAACATACAGATTGACTAAATATGATTACAGCCTAGGACCCAGGCACACACCTCTCCCGATTTTTCCAGAAGACCCCTTGTTCTACTGAAACAACTGCTTCTTGGTTTATGTACGGGTTTCCCATGAGTACAATGAAGTGTTCTGAAATTCCCATTTTTCTAAGTGTTATCTTTTATGATCCAGATAGTGTAAAGTCTTTGGGTAGAAATATAGGTAAATATCTTTCTTATCTTCTCTGCTGTCAGCCAGGGTCCCCTGGCATTAACCATAATATTCTGTTTCATATTCTCTTTGGAATATGGCTTGAATTTCTGGCACTTTCCTGTTGATGTGCTGCTGCAACCATTTTGTAAAATTATATTAAGAAAACTTCACTTAGGTGTGATAGCACTAATATTGTTTGAAAATTTCCACATTCACTTCCATCACATTTCTTTGAAATGGACACAAATATGGCTCTCATTCAGTTTGGCATAGCATCTCCAGTGGGACTCCTTTTGTTGAAACATTTTAATTGGGATTCTGTCAATTCCTGGAGCTGTGCCCCCCCCCCTCCGCCCCCTCTCCCGCCCTCGCCCCTCAGTGTTTTCAATACAGCTTGGGTTTCTTCCTTCAGTACTATTGGTTCTTCTCTTCCTTCCACTCCTCCCCCCCCACCCCTCAAAAAGCAACACAGCAAAGTTGTATTAGAGTCTTCTAGAAGGAAGAGCTATAACTAGTGTGCTGGAGATACTGGCTTCTTCTCAACACACGTGTTCAGAGGCTTGAGAGAGTCTGGGAACTTCAGGCCCCTACAAGATGATGTCAGAGATTCTGGCGAATGCGGTCAACAAGATGGCATCGGTTCCCCGACTCGAAGGCAGTACCTGTGTAAAATAACTTCAACTTTTCTTCTCCAGAGAGAAGGCCGAGTCCTCCTCCCACTCCGCAGTGCCAGGGAACCACTCTTGCCCCTGTTGCCAGTTGAACCCTCTCTGCCTGTGCTCCCCTGCGGGGCTTCACTCCCCACTCAAAGACTTCATACCTGCGAGGTTGCTCCAGCGGGAGATACCACGGTTCATGGCTTCGCGTGAGAAAGAATTCACACCGGCCTGTTTTTGTAATCCAAGTGAGATTATTATTTTTTTTTTATGAGGGATGGGAGGAGTTTCAGGTTTACGATCTCAAACGAGTACACACTATTTCCGGGAAGCGTGCCAAACCGTGAGGTTGCCTTGCAGAAGTTCACACCTGGAGACCAGCAACCTGGCGGACAGCGCACCACGCATGCAGAACAGAAGCAAGAGAGGGCGCGGTGTGCCATCGCAGGCGGGCGCAGGAGCAGGTGACAAGAGGAAAAGGCCTTTCCTGCACCAAGGTATTTCAAACCTCCGGCTGGGAAGGCGTGGTTGAAGGTACTGGTTGACGCCATTAGCTGAATTAAACCCACCTGGGCCTAGTTTGGGCCACCCAGGTGTACCGCCCATCTTGCTTGGGGGTCTGAATTTGAGCATGTCCAGTTCAGGGGTCTTCATGGGTGCTTAATGCTGGCCTGATTTCCTACCCAACCTCCTTTACAGGGTGGGGGTAGGGGAGCTTTCACAGACGTGGGAGAGACAACCCCCTTTCCCTGACTCTAGCTACCTAACGTACCCGCAATTCTTTATGGAATCAGAGGCAGAAGCCTCTCTTTCTGTAGATGCTACTTGTCAATATCATAAAGTTGTTAGGTTGGCTTGCCGTGGCCGTTTTGGGCCTGACCCTCCTCTACCTCCTTGAACCAGACATCTGACTGATACAGCTCTCCTTGACCTTGCAGTCCACTCACGCAGCCCTCCCTAACCTTGCAGCCCGCTCTGCATTCTCTCAGGACCAAACCCCAGTTCCTTTACCTTAAATGGGCACTAAAGTCCTACCCAAGTGCCCCAGGACTATGAAAGAGCAGCTATTTTGCCTCCTGGTGCCACTCCAGCGGCGCCCAACCTCTCTGACCGCTGGACCTCGCCCAAGTTAGTACCTCCCCAATAAAAGTTATTTATTTTACTATAATTCAGCTCTCATTCATCTCCTGGGGCACTCCATCACCTTACAAAAATGACCAGATGTCCTGCTTTTGCAAGACAGTCCCAATTTTAAACAATTTTTCCAGCATCCCCTGGCGTTTTAAAAAAAGTCCTGATTTTTGGAAAGAATGCATGACAAGCTAGGGGATGGCGGGAGAATGGGAAGACATATACTTCCCCCCCCCCCCCACGCACCTTCCCCCCCCACACCCTTACCCTCAGTCAATGGTGTCCCACTTTACCAATATTAAAATCTGGTCACTTTACAATATGGGGCAGTGTGTCACTCTCTTACATGAGCAAAAAAACTCTCCTTGTCTGCTCTTCATTAAAGGAAGCAAATGATAAAAACTGGACCTAAGTCCATTTTCTCCCTAAAAAGAAACTATAAGTTGATCACAGGCAAAATGTTTTCCTGGTGGTGGTAATGTTTAGTCTTAGGCCTTAGGTATGTACAGTGCAGCTATGTGGGGGGTTGGGGAGAGAGAGGTCCTTCTTTTATTGCCTTCTGCTCTAAGGTCTAGGTTCCTCAGGCCATCCCGGGTCTGTCCTGCAGCAGTCACACTCAAGGTTGTCATGGGGAGGATTTGCACACTTATCATGAGACCAAAGAAAGGAGGGAATGATTGGCACCCCATCAATGTTATATCCATCCAAGAACAGTGACACTAACAGCACACATCCCTCAGTGTTGTTTTGCTTTGTGTCTTCCTCCCCCAAAGATGCTTTATGTAAGTGTTGTGATAGTAGAAGTCAAGAGAGGGTTCATTGGCAGATCTAGAAGGCAAGAATGAAAGGACAAAGGAAGCTAGCCCCACTCCCTTTACAGCACCCTTCTGAGAAGCATCGTTTTAGTCCAAGCTTCCTAATTCTTCTTCATGCCTGCTTCAGTGGACTTCTTTCTATCTTTTTCTACTTCTCCCAACTATCCAAGGCTTGGTCCTGGTGACCTTTACAGTCTAGTGGTCAGGATGGTGTCTGTGGGGTTCTCAAGATGGCTATTGGACTGATTCAAGGTGTACAATGGAAACAGAGATGCTTGCAGGTCACCGACGTCTGCAAACAAATGCCTTTTTTTTTTCCCAATGATTTTATTGGGGGCTCTTACAGCTCTTATAACATTAATTATATCATTTGTATCAAGCATATCTGTACACATATTACCATATTCATTTTCAAATATTTTCCACTTGAGTCCTTGGTATAAGCTCCTTCTTCCCCCTACCCCCCCCTTTTTAAAAAAATTTTATTGGGGGCTCTTACAGCTACTACAACATTCAGTACATCATTTGTATCAAGCACATTTGCACACATGTTGCCACATACATTTCCAAACATTTTCACTTGAGCCCTTGGTACAGCTCCTCTTTAAAAAAAAAAAAAAGCCTTCTCCTTTCCCCTCCCTCCCCCACTTTTTTTTTAATGAATCATTTTATTGGGGGCCCATACAACTCCTATCACAATCCCTAACAACATCAGTTGTATGCAAGCCACTTTTACACACCCATTATCATCATCACTCTCAAAATATTCTCCCTCCCTCCAGGCCCCCATTATCAGCTCCCTATATTACCCTTCCTCCCCACCCTCCCCTTGAACCCTTAGTAATTTACAAATTATTTTTTTCATCCTGTACGCTGTACAATGTGTCCCAACACTCACTTCCCTGTTGTCCATGCCCCAGAAAGGAGGCTACATGTCGATCCCTGAAGTTAGTTCTCCCTTTCTATTCCTCCATCCCTCCACCCTCCTGGTATTACCACTCCTATTACTAGTCTTGATGAATCATCTATCCTAAAATGCCTTTTAATACCATGGCTCTTGGTCACATGCTACCTCTTGAAATAGTTAAGCATTGACATATTCTTTTGGTAGCGAATTCAAACTTCTAGACTTTTAAAATAATAGTTTTCTGATTATTAAAGTCATAAGTAATATTTGTGTTATAACAGCACTAGATAAGAGAAGCATCTCTCTACCTGACAACAGCAATGCTAATCCCATTCTACATCCTCATCTGAATCTGGCTTGGGTTTCTGACATTTCTCTCGTAGGAGGGGGAATTACCCACAATATTGGGTCTCGTGTCCAGACAGGGTTCTAACTTGCCCAAGGCCTCTGGCTCTCCCCACACCAGCTCTGTAGAACAGAATTCAAATGTCCTGACTCTGGAGTATTTTTCCATTCCATCCTAGCAGATACCCAAAGGACCTTTTAGGCTCATTCGTGATTGAAACCAAAGAATTTCCCAGCCTAGAGACAAAGTCCAACTATGTCTCTTTCTATTGCCTTCCCAGGTCATCCTTTCCCCATGGCTGCATAAAATAGATTGAATCAAATGGACCCCATCATGCCCGCTGTTTCTCTCCACTAGGGCCAGGCACAGCCCGACTGTGCATCGCCAGCTGAAGACAGACAGCGGTCAGAGCTGAGCTTCTGCTTCCAAAACAGCAGCCAGCCAAGGTCACGGAGAGAACAGGACAAATGCAGATAAATGTCCTTGAGGATGAATGGTTTTGTCTGGATGCAGAAAGAAGAAGAACAAGGAAGAGACATCACTCGCTGGTCCAGCCAGAAGCTCTGCTGTTTTGAGAGAGAAAGGAAGGATTCCAAATCTTGGATGCAATCTTGATCGGAACAAGGTGGTCCAAGGCCCTTAGGCCTCCCTGTAGCCGGTCAGAAACAAGAGAAGCTCACAGAGCAGGGCTGATTGTTGAGGGTCTACCTGGCACTGGGATGTGCTTCCGATTTCACATATAGCAGTTCATTCCAAACACATGTGAGTCGGGGCATCTTATCACCATCATCATCATCTCCATTGTGCAGATGGGAACACTGATGGTCAGCGTGGGGAGATAGCTTGCCCAAGGTTCAGTCTGCTCACTGGGGAGTCAGGATCTAAATCCAGAAGGGAGCGGTTTCAAGGTTTAGCATTTTGTTGCATCTACTGTGGTTCTGTTTTTTAAACTTTTAAAGTGTTCAATCATTTTAGACTTACAAAAAGCTATAAAGCAAAAGAAAAAAACTCAATAGTCCAGAGAGTTCCTATAAAGCCTTAACCTGCAGTTGTTAGCTGCTAACTACCCAGTTGGTCCCAGCTCACAATAGTCCATGCAAAATGGAACGAAAGATGCCCAACCCTGTGCGATCCCCAGAAGCAGTTGCAGATTGAACCATTGTGACTCATAGGGTTTTAATTGGGTGGTTTTCAAAGATAGATCCTCCAACCTTTCTTCCTACTCTCTTTTTTTTTTTTTTTTGGTTGTTTTTGTTTTGTTTTGGGGCATCACTGCCCTCTGGTGGTCGTGGGAGCTACCCAGCACTGCTCCTGAGAGCCGCTGCTGGATTTGAACCACCAAGCCTGCGGGCCGCAGTCCCGCACTCAGCCACTTACGCCACCAGGGCTCAGCCCTTCTTCTTACTCTCTTATATCGTAGAAGCTCAGCAGTAAATCAGTTTAGCAAAATAACAACATGTTGAAGTTACGCTGTTAGGGCAGAAAATACATAGACGATGTGCTGCTCTTCTCCGTGAATCTGAACAGGGAAAGAACTGATGGTGATGTGCCTGATTACTGCGGTTGTTAACCTTGATCACTTAGTTAATGTCGCGTCTGCCAGATTTATTCAGTCAGGTTTCTTTTTTGTTTTTGTTTTGTTTTATAATTAAGAAGTGCCTCGGGCATGGCAAATGGTCTGTTTTTCCTCTATTTTTACCCATGAATTTGGACATTTCTAGTAACCATTAGCACTGCGGTGTTTGTCAAATGGTGACCTTTTCTCTTCCTTTCTCTTTCTGCATGGATCAACTACAAACTTTCTGTAAGGAAGAAAAAAGACCCTCTCCTAACCTTCCTGCTCTCCTGACTTATGCAGAGCCCCAGATGGATGACTGCTAGCCCCATGACAGACCCCCACCATTGCTGTTTCTGCGAGTAAGATTGTGCTGTCAGCATGGCTGGGCACACAAGGAGTCTCAGTGCTTTGTCACTTATAATGTCGTCAGTCCCAATGATAAATCTGATCTGATGCAATCACTTCCATGAAGAGAGCGAACATCATGTAATCACGTGATCTGTTATATGCAGCTAATCAGTGAAATGAAGTGGAAGGGCATGGGACAGGAAGGCCCACAAGGACTGGGATTGACATAGAAAAAGAGGAAGGCCTTCAATGAGATGAGTTGACAGCTGGCTGCAACGATTGTAAAGATGGTACAGGACTATGGAGCGTTTCCTCCAGTTGTGTATTGTGTGTCTATGGCTTAGAACCCACTAGATGGTACCTAACAATGACAACCAGTAAAGGGACATTTCTTTGGGGGTGTGGCCTACCTCCAAAGCACATCGGAGTGCCAACAAAGCTCTCTTTTTGTTTGAACTGGATCCTTCTTCTAACTCCTCAGCATTTGACATCTGGGTCACTGAACAGGAGCCAGTGGTTGATTGTATTACCTGCCAATCCCGGGACTCATTAGCCTCGGCTTCCTGTGAGTGAGCAACCTGCCATCTGATCTGCCAATCTCTGGAAGTACATGAATCAGTAGAAGCCTATATTCTAACATGTGATCCACAACTATGGGGCTTGCTAGCCTCCACAACTTAGTAATTTCCTTCAGATGGAATGAAAGGGCTTGTGAGATTTTAACAATTTCTCTAAGGTCACACAACAGCGTATACAGGCTCTCTCTCATGTAGCCGATGGTGGTTTCATACTGTCAACCATGAGGATCGTAGCCCAAAGCATAACCATTAAACCACTAGGGCTCAGCAGTGCAAATCAGACTATCTTTGTGTTGCCCTGCTAGTGTAGTGACTATGTGTTTGGCTGCAATCTGTAAGGTCAGCAGTTCAAAGCCTCTAGATCACTCCACTTCCATAAAGAGTTAATATTTCAGAAGCTCACAGGGGCAGTTCTGCACTACCCTATGCAGAGCCACTATGATTCAGAATCAGCTCATTGGCAGTAATTTGGTGGGATGGTTGTTTGTTTGAGATGAGACTATATATAGAATATATAAATTAGGATGCATAGAGAATATATATCTTTGGTTTTGGAAGTTATACTTAGGAAAGTCACTTGTAGATGTCTTATATTAACTAAGGTTTCAGGGTAGCCCTGAAAACAACTCTTGATCGAGAACAAACAAAATAATAAAGATTGCTAGTTAAGTCTTAGGCCAACGTGACCAACTAGACAGCGGGGCCCAGATTTTCATCGCTAAATGACAGGGAAATAAGAGGAGACTCAGCATTATCTGACTCTTTTGGTGAAATCCACATCTAACCTGTCTGCCTTGTTTTTGTTTTGTTTTTCAACCTGTCTTCTTTTGAAGACAATGCAGTGATTACAGAAATTCCATCGAGACTGTGTTAAGTAAAGTACCTTAGGCTAACTGCATTTCATAAGGGAGATTTTTCTAACTGTATTCATTAAAATGACTTGAATTACAAACCCATGCATAACCCACTATGACCAGGGCTCCTGGTAGTGGAAAGGATTCACATTTTCCTTCTCTGATACACTTTCACTCATACAAGTTCTGGCTCTCCCAGGTTGCACTGTGTGTTGAAATGCAAGCTTCTCTTGCTCCTCCCCAGAAATAACCATTGTTTGCTACGGGTCACTGCAGAAATATTCTATGCGCAAAGGTATATAAAATTTCCCATTAGGTGGATAACTTTCTATCTACACAAAGTCTGCTTTTTTCCCTCTTCATTGAACAATATAACCTGGAGATTTTCCCACATCAGCATACACTGAGTTGCATCATGCTCTTTAATAGCTCCATGGCATGTCATTTAATGGCATATCATAATATATTTAACCAATATGCTGTTGACGAGTGTCCAGGTGTTTCCAAACTAATGCAGTAATAATGAGACTGCAGTAGACATTCTTGTGCACACATCAAGGACGTGGGTGTGCAGCTACAGACTATCCTCCACACCCAAACCCACTGACATGAAGCTAATTCTGATGCGTAGTGACCCTACGGAGGGTCTTTGTGAGAGCTGGCAGCCTCATTTTTCTTCCACAGAGCTGCTGCTGGGCTTGAACCACTGACCTTGCCATTAGCAGCCCAATGCTTATCCCACAGTGCCACCAGGACTAAAGACCCATTGCTGTTGAGTGAATTCTAACTCATAGTGAGTCTATGGGTTGACATGCAACTAGCCCATGAGATTTCCGAGACTATAATCTTTATGGAAGCAGCCCACTACATTTTTCTCCCGCGGAGCAGCTGGTGGATTTGAGCTGCTGGTCTTTCAGTTAACAAAGTGCTTTACTGTTCTACCAGCTCCATTACAAGATATACTACAGAAATGTGCGCATTCCTTTCGCTAGCTATTGCCAAGCATCATTAAATTTCATCCCTACAGTAATCAGATGAGTGGAACCATTCATATTCCCCAAGGAGAAATGCAGGCTCATAGTCTGAGTCAGTGCTTCTCTACCTTTCTAGTGCTGTGACCCCTTAATACAGTTTGTCATGTTGGGGTGATGACCTCCCCCCCAGCCACAAAATAATTTCCATAACTGCAGTTTTGCTACTGTCATGAATCAGACAACCTCTGTGAAAGGGTCACTTGATTCCCAAAAGGGTCGCAACCCACAGGTTGAGAACCACTGGTCTAATGACCTGTCTAAAGTCTTGCAGTTGAACCATGGCCTTCCGCTTTTTCCCTTTTTGCGAAGATTTCTTTGGATCAAATGTATTTCCCCAGATCCCTGGGAATTTGCCAGAAACTGGAAGCTGTGTCACTGGAGGCTGCGAATCACCTCCAGCTACCTAAATGTCTGCCCCTTGTAACACTGTTCTCAAATTCTGGCTTCATATATGGAGACCTGGAAGAAAGATGAGTTCCTTCCACTTCTGTAGTTGGATGTGTTGTATGGTGGATGAAATTCGGATCTCTGGGTGTGAAGGAAGTGAGATAGATAACTTCTGAAACTTCCAATATTAAAAAATACTTTTTACCATTCTCTCCTCCCTATTGGCTAGAAAGAGATCACCTAGCTGGGTTTTCCAAAATGACACAAAAACTAATATTCTGCAGGCAAAATTATCCAAAACTTGGAACCAAGGCATAAGGATAACAACATGTCCTTCTAACATCATCTAGAAGCACCATCGATGAGACCAACCTGAGAATCACTTAATTCTCTAGCAGAATGGACTTCTATTTACCAAAAGTTTTGCATTAAGTTACATGTTAAATAGCAAGGTTTTATTTAGTAAAGACATAAGTGATTTCTCGTTAGTAGAGAAGATAATGCAGTTACAATTTAATGGTACTGACCAATTGTGTATTTAACTTAGCCCTCTTATTAATTGAGAATTTTTGCACTCTGTGCATATTTAATCTCTAATCCTCTTTGAATAGTTCTGTCTTCCCGCTGGTCTCCTCATTAATGAGTTAGATAAATCTTTGACATGTGCCCACTTTTTCTTTGTGTGCGAAAGAGCTGATGGTAAAGCACCAGTACTGGCAGAGCTCAAGTTTCTTACACACTAGAACACTGCTTGCCAAAGTGAGTGAGGAACAAAGATAAATCCTCAAGACGAGTATAATAAAAAATGGAATGAGATAAATGGAATAAATTAGATGAAGGATTAATTGACTAAAGTATTAAATAGTTGGGCTAAGTTTCATATGTGAGTATATATGTATATATATATGTGTGTGTTTGTATATATGTATGGGTGTGGATGTTGCCTCTTTATTTGTTTAGGTTTTTTCTCTTTTCTATCATAATAAAATTTGCTATATATTCCAAGGGCCACTGGAATGCCTAAACTATGGGCTACAGTACAAGAGTTTTTCATTGCCAAGGGACCGAAACTGCTTAGACCATATTTTTTATAAAAGAGAAATTCATTTACATTTTGTTTAAACTATCATTATTTTAGGTCTCTTGTTTAGTCACTAAACTTATCTAATACAGACAGGGACAAATTCACTTCAAACGACTCAAACTGGTAAGGTATAAATTATCATATTGATCATTGAGAATTATCTGGAAATGAGACAGTCTAAGGACAACAGACATGAACATCAAAGATGACATCCACATGACTGACAAGCAATTGGGGAAACGCTCACGATCATTAAGTGTCCGGGAGATGCCAATCAAAACAAGTATGACGATCACCTGACATTGACAATAACAGCCCAGATAAGAAGTCGATCGAGTTGCAGACCGGACTGCATAGGTATTTGGGATATTTCCTGGCAAAGCGTGATCATGTTTCTCCAGTATGATCAGAATGAGGAGGGCGAGCCAGGGTATACGCGAAAGAAGCTTGACCCCTTGGTACAGCAGACCTGTCCAGCCCATCCTGCTTGTTTCTCCCCAGACGACCAAGACTCGCAGCACCGAATCACCGCGAGTGATTCAGGGTGCTCATGACCCAGCAGCCTCGCCCTGTCCTCTAATGGTCCCTGGTGTTTCTGGCCCCTTCTTCCGACCTCGGAGACGTGGGTAACTTAGCTGCGCACTGTGTGGAGCAGTGAAGCACTCACTGTTGACCAAATACGCTCTTTGGAACTGCCTTCGATCATGATTTTGTGTGGGAATCGTGATAGCGTCTCTCTTAACGGGAATACATTTGAATCTTCATCTTGTGAATCATTGTCTGGTTATTAAAGAGAAAATGTTGGGGTTTTTTTTTTTTTGAGAAAACGTTCTTAAAGAGAAGAAAAACAGTAATAGATGCTGGAAAGATCATGGAGAAATTTGAATGTTTGTATACTGAGGGTGAGTCTGTCAATCTCTAGAGCCATCAAGAAAAAGGAAATGGCACTACCTCAAGCAAATAGGAATTCAAATTCCATGTGATTCTGCAACCCTTCTGCTGGATGTGTACCCTCAAGAAGTAAGACCCAAAGCACAAGGAGACATGCGCACACCCACGTTTATCGCAGCGCTGCTCAGAATAGCAAGAAAAGGGACCCAAGCCAGATGCCCATGAGTAGAAGAGTGGAAAGAGACCCTGGCACAAACACACGACAGAATATTAATACCACCAAAAAGCAAGGCTGAGACCATGCAGCCCCTCGTGGCATGGATGGACCTGGAGCTGGTCAATCGCAAAGGGACAACATTGTATGACACCAATAGCACAAAGAGAAAACGCAGAAAGATTTTGTACCAAAGTGAGCTGACTTTGGAGGGGACCAGCGTGGGGAGGACAAAGGAAGAAAAATGGAGTGGTGGATCGGAAGGCTGACCGATATTGACTTGCGTGAAAGGGAAGATGGAGGTCAACAAAAAGAGGATTCAGGGTAGAGGGGGTAGACAACTGGGGGATCAATGAATGATTTAACTGTTTAACGCAGAAAATTGATCATCTGAAATATACCTACCACCACCACCTAATACACACAAAAATATGTACGTTAGAAATAAATAAATACAGGTGAGTTACTCAATGACAGATATAACAAATTTTATTCTAGTTTTTAAACAAAGGTGGGGGGGATAAGAGGGGGGGAAAGGAAGCCTCTGCAGCCTTTATCAAAAGGAAAAGAAAGCAGGAAACATAGCCCAACTATTATTTTAATGAATTAATACTTCATCCTATTTATTCCATTTTGTCTCTTTATTACATTATTTTTTTATTACATCTCATCTTAAAGATTTATAACTGATCTTATTTGTTCCTCAACTCACCCTTTGACCAAGCAAAGAAGATTCTCTAGTTCCCTGGAACACTGCCCTGTTCTATTTAGCTGAGAAAAATTGACTTTTTCTGGCCCTGGAGAAAGCTTTGAAACTGGATCCTATTCAGAACAAGACTTGGAAATCCCTGATTGAAGTCGTCTCCCTGCTTGAAATGAGTTTGAGTGTTGAAGAATCTGCCTGCACTATTTTTTAATTTTGTTTTCCATTGTTTTATTGCTTAATCTCTCTCTAGAGCAAAACAATATTTCCTTAGAGCAAGATTATGGCGGTCCTAGCTTCTAGTCGACGATCCCTGTCCTTGGTCGTGGTGGTGACCTAATCAGTTGGAAAAGCAGACCCCAAAAAGGAAAGTGGATGCTGTAAACTCATCTCCATAGTCGGTAAAGGTTTCTGTACCTAGAGGTAAATGCAATCCATAGTCGGTAAAGATTTCTGTACCTAGAGGTAAATGTCCTGATTTGATGCATATATATTTACCTACTATGTATCAGGCACCTATACATGCCAGCTTATATTTAGTCTCCACGTGGCCCTATATGTCCTATAAGACAGGGTACAACTTCCCTGTAGTTTCCATGGTGATAAGACTCTACAGAAACAGACTACCACATCTTCCTCCTGCAGATCAGTGAGGGGTGAGGGGTGGGGTGGTGTTGTTGAAGTGCCTGTATTTTAGTTAGCAGCTGGATTCTTTAACCACCAGGGCTCCGTATAGCCCTGTGAGAACCATACACCTCTAATCCCATCGTTGCTATTCTACCCAGACCATTCTTCAGAGAAAATTTTTCAATTTGCCCAAAGTCTCAGAGCTAGTGAGAGAACTTGACTTTGATTACAGGGTGGCAGGCTCTAGGAGCTAGGTTCCTAGCTACTTCTCAGATGTGAGTGTGAAGCTATCATATCTGAAGCAACCAGATACTGTGGCTGTCTTTCAAGAGCTCACAAGAAGGGGCTCCTGTGGGAGCAAATGTGGTTGTTTATAAAGACAAATTGTGTCTTTATAGAATCTTAGCCAAGACCCAATCAGTTTTCCCATACTTCTTAATCTAGCGTTAGTATGGGCAATAGTTATTTTAATAGTAGCTAACACTAAACATTTATTACTGTCACAAAGGTCTCCATATGCATTGATTCATTTAATCCTGACAGTAAACCTAAAAAGTAGATGCTGTTATTATGTTATTATGAGGACATTTTACAGATGAAGAAACTGAAGTTCACATGAGATTCTACAACTCACTCCGAGTGAATAAAGAAACAGAACAACCTGAAGGAAAAAGTGAGACTATTCCATTTTGTGAAGAATGGAGGCAACATCACAGGACAACTTATATAGAAACTGCTGAATGGAAAGCTAAACCACTGCGGGAACGTTCACCAAGAACACGACCCATTCTTATCCAAAGCCAAAATTAGTAAGATGTGGGGGGAGGGATTCGAATCAAGGGTTCTGGCCCTAGAATTTCTACTCTTAGACTTTTTAATCAAGTGACACTTGGAGTCCCGGTAGTGTCGTGGGGCATGCACTGAACTGCTAACCACACAAGCAGGGACTGAACCCACAAGCTTCTCTGTAGGAGAAAGAGGAAGCTCTCGTCTGCTGTCAAAAGGTAACGTTTAGAAACACTAGGATTCTACTTTGTCCTACAGGGTCACCATGGTGCTTAGATGCTTTCAAATTAGTTTACTTTTACCAGTTCCTTGGACATCTATTCATGTATCACACTTTTCAAGAGTTCAATCATACTCATAAGAATTGTACTACCTTCAATCATTGCTTCTTTCTTGTACCTATTGCTGTCAGCTCTCCATTTCATACCAGCCTCCCCATTATGTCCCTTTAGATCTAGTAATCCATGTGTTGTCTCTATAGGCTGCCTATCCTGAGTTTGATATACAGAAATATACTCAAAATACAAATAAATGGCCCAACAACCATAGAATAAAACAAAGAAACACCTCAATCAAAACCAAAGCAAAAAAATATCAAAAAGTGGAAAATGACACAGTGCATCAAGAGGGAGATCATTGGCAAAGTGTCACATTCGGGCCTAACTAAAACTGCCATAATCCACCCTACAATGTGCTCTGTGTTCACAAGGCCATTCACATCTCTGGTCCACAGTCAGAGGGGATTCACTAGAGGATAGCAATTAGATTTTATGTCAACTTGCACCTGGATGAAAGAGGAAGTCTGGACTCTAATCTATCAACCAGGTCACAGCCTGATGATGCCTCTTTAGGGCTGTGGCCTTTTATAAGACAGACACTGGGAACCTCTCTCTTACCCTCCTTCTTTCATAGAGTCTATGTCTTTCTCTAGATGCGCCCCTTTTGGGGTTACAGACCCTGAGAGTGTCAACCTTCTGCCAAGGGTCCTCAAACTTGCGTCAGCACAACTCTGCACTCGCTGGCCTGTGATCTTGTTTCCCACTTCGCCTTTCCGTTTCATGAGTCTGAAGCTACATGAGTCTGAAGAGGACTCCAGCGAGGGCTGGGGTGCCTTCTTGATATAAAACATCTTCTTGATATAAAGTTCTTTCTTATACTTATCTGCGTGTCAGGGCTGTGCCCTGGTGGCCTAAGTGGTTGAGTGCGGGACTGCGGCCCGCGGACGTGGCAGTTCAAACGCAGCGGCTGCCCTCGTAGCGCCCACGACCATCAGAAGCAGGGACACCCAAAACAAAAACTTCTCTGCGTGTCACTGGTTTTCTTTCTCTGGACAACCCAGTGTAACACAGTCACTATGAGTCAGAATCAACTCAGTGGCGGTGCGTTTGGTTTTGTGGGGAAGACTAAATTTGAAGAGTATTTGGGTACGTCTTTTGCCCTACCCTGGAAGATGCACAAGAGAAAATGTCACTTTCTGATTTCTCCCTAATCATGTGCACTCACCTGCTTCCCCAACCATCCAAGTGGCCAGGGGCTTGTCTGTGCTAAGAAATCTACTGCCTCCATGGTCGCTTGACTTCCCGGATGCCTTGTCAGTGCCCAATTAGAGTAGGCAGTTGCTCCTAAGGTATGCTCCCACTGCATCCTAACCCTTCCTGATTCCAGCGGGGTTCCTGCTTTCTAATTATGACTCATCTGCCGATGCTTATCCCATGAGTCAGGGACAATGTCTATCTTGCTTCCCCATTACCTTCCCACACCTAACCCATTACCCAGCAAGTATTGTGGAACCTGGGCGAGCTGAAATTCAATAGAACTGTCTCATTTTTCCAGGTCTCGAAAGTGTCCTGCCTTTTTTTTTTAACATTTATTTTTAGATTTTCTTTTTTTTTTTAATTGAGGGCACATACAACTCTTATCACAATCCATACACCCACCCCTTGTGTCAAGCACATTTGTAGAGTTGTTGCTGTCATTATTCTCAAAATATTTGCCTTCTACTTGAGTCCTTGGTATCAGCTCCTTATCTTTCCCCCTTTCCCCACTTTCCCTCCCTCATGAACCCTTGATAATTTATAAAGTATTATTATTTTGTCATATCTTACATAGTCTGATGTCTCCCTTCACCCACTTTTCTGTTGTCCATCCCCCAGGGAGGAGGTTACATGTAGATCCTTGTAATTGGTTCCCCCTTTCCACCCCACATTCCCTCCACCCTCCAGATATCGCTAATGTCACCACTGGTGTTGAAGGAATCATCTGTCCTGGACTCCCTGTATTTCCAGTTCCTATCTGTACCAGTGTACATCCTCTGGACTAGCCAGTTTTGTAGGGTAGAATTGGGATCAGGGGGGTCGTGGGGTCAAGCATTTAGGAACTAGAGGAAAGTTGTGTGTTTCATTGTTGCTACACTGCACCCTGACTGGCTCCTCTCCTCCCTGTGACCCTTCTGTAAGGGGGTGTCCAGTTGCTCACAAATAGGTCTTGGGAGTTTCCTGACTTTTAAAGGCAGAGTCTTCCACTTTTCTAATACTTCATTTTGGTGGAAAAGATTGGCATTTTCCTCCTGTGGCATATTTCTATCTCACAGAAGACATGGCTATAAAGGGTTTTACTGTACAAAGGGGATTCAAAATGCTCGTGGATAAACAAAATTAAGAGATAAAAAATTTCCCAGACCTTGATGAAGTCCCCTTGTACAAGGTAGGAGAAAAATGAGGCTTTTACTCCTAAAAAGAGTTACAGTCTCGGAAACCCTACCCTCCAGGGTTGCTGTGAGTCAGAATGGGCTCAATAGCAATGAGTTATTTGGGGTTTGTACTCACTGCTTAATCAATGCTCACTGAATACCTACTTCCATCCTTCTGACCTTCAAAGAATGCCCGCTCCCCAGCTAAACTCAAGCTTCACAAAAGCAGAGCTGAGCCATAGAACCAGTGCAACAAGTTATACAGAGAGAGCTCTCAGGAGGGCAGAGAGGGGAGAAGGGTAAGGGGTGGAGGGAGGCCTGATCCACTGAAGGTCAGGAGGAAGACTGGCGTCACCTTAAGGCAAGGAGACTAGACATTGAAGGAGGATGGGAAGTCCAAGCATCTCTGTCTTTGGGCAAGATCATAGCTCAGGACAGGGCTCTGGAGAAGGTCAAATGTATAAGCCATTAATAAAATGACTGCCAGCAACTACTCTAACCCACTGCCATCAAGCTGATCCCAATTTCTGAACTTTATAAAAGCTAATCTCATCTTTGCCCCAAAGAGTAGCTGGTGGTTTTGAACCACCAGCCTTCAGGTTACAAAGCCAGTGTTCATCCCACAGAGCCACCAGACACGGTGAACTAAATATGTGTTTTTATTACTGTCAAGAAGTTCCAACCCATAGCGATCCTATGTGCAAAAGAACAAAACAGTACCCGGCCCTACCCCATCCTCACAAGTGTTCCTTGAGCCCATGGTTGCAGACACTGAGTCCAAACATCTTGCTGGGGGTGTCTGAAACCAAACCAAACTCACGGCCATCTAGTCAACTCAGATTCATAGGCACCCTGCAGGAAAGGTTAGCAATGCCCCTGGAGGTTTCCAAGACTGTGCAGCTTTATGGGAGTACAGAGCCTCATCATTCTCCCTCGAAGCAGCTAGTGGATTCAAACTACTGATGCTGCCATTGGCAGTCCAATATATAATCACTACTTTACCAGCCTAGAGTGCTGGAATGGTCCTCCAAGATTCTCATTCTAATGCTTTAACATGTCTAACACGGCCCCAGGTGTTCCAGGGAACCACTGGTCTGTGGACTAGCTGCACACACCAATGAAAGGGATCTAGGAAAAGCACCAAATATGCTCAGCTTCCACACGGTTGTTGTTGTTATTCTTGTTGTTAGACACCACAGAGTCAGTTCTGATCCATAGTGACGCTATGCATAAGAGAACGAAACATCACATGGTTCTGCACCATCCTTACCATCGTTCCCCCACCAGAGTTCATTGCTGTAACCACCATGTCAATGCATCTTATGGAAAGGCTTCCTCATTTTCACCTCCTCTCCACTCTACCAAGCATGATGTCCTTCTCTAGGCACTTGGCTTTCTTAACAGTATGATCGAAGTATGTACGATGAAATTTTGCCATCCTTGCCTCTGAGGAGCACTTTGGTTGGACTTCTTCCATGACAAATTTGTCCTTTTAATAGTCATCTTCTCCAGAACTACAATTCAAATGCATCAATTCTCCTTTGGTCTTCTTTACTACCCAACTTCCACATGCAGATGAGGCAATGAAAAATACCATGGTTTGGGTCAACATACTTTAGCAGCTACATAATTTCATGCCAATTTGAAGTGCAGGGGTGGAGTCTGGCCTGTCAATCAAATTACAGCCTGATGGTGCCTCCATGTGGACCTGACCTTCTCATAAGGAGGGTTCTGGGAACCTCCCCTTCTCTCACACATATACGAGTGTCACTGAATTTGTTTGCCCAGTCAATCAAGGCTAACACACACACCTTAATCCTAAGAGTGACACCCTTGCTTTTCGATACTCTAAAGGGGTTCCGGTCCAGCAGCTTTACCCAATGCCAAGAATCATTCGATCTCTTCACTGCTGTTTCCATGAGCAGTGATCATGAAGGCAAGCAAGACAAAATCCTTGACAACGTCCATCTGCTCTCCATTTATCATGGTGTTGACTACTGGTCCAGTTGTGAGGATTTTGATCTTCTTTACATTGAGTAAAGGATACTGAAGGCTGCAATCCTCGGTCTTCATCAGCAAGTACTTTAAGACCTCCTCATTTTCAGCAAGGAAAGTGGTGTCATCCCCATATTGCAGATTGCTGATAAGCACTCCTCCAAACGAGATGTCACATTCTTCTTCATATAAGTCAGCTTCTCTGATTATTTACACAACATACAGATTGAATCAGTATGGGGAGAGGATACATCACCAACATAAAGCTTTTCTATTTTTCAACCATGCAACATTCCCTTATTCTGTTCCCCCAACTGCCTCTTGATCCATGTACAAGTTCAGCATGACCATTATCAAGTATTTTGAAATTCTCATTCTTCTCAAGGTTATCCACAGTTTGTTATTGGCTAGTCAAATGGTTTGGCATTTGCTAGTCAAGTAAATACAAGTAAACATCTTCCTGGCATTTGCTGTTTGAGCCAAGATTCAGCTGTCATCAGCAATGATGTCCCTTTATTTATGTCCTCTGAATCTGCTTCCACATTACAGGCCTTCACTGGAAAAGACAGCGATGGATAGTGTCAAATTCCCAATCACCTGGGAAATTAAGCTGTTTATCTGGATTCCTGGAGAGGGGAAAGAACTTATAACTTGTTGTTGAGAGAACAAAGGTAAAACAAAGTGAATTTAAAAGTTATTAAGTACCCTATATATACCCTAAATAAATAAAGAGCAAAACATGAGCAGAGAAATCTTGTTTCTCCCAGCACTAGTGACAATAGCAAGAAGATGAAAGCAACATAAATGGATAAATAAGCTCTGGCATATACTATGCCTGGCTAAAGAATTTTTATAAGATTGTCAAACACCTCATGACTAGATGGGTTTGGAAGAGGTTATGCTGAGAGAAGTTTGTCAATCACACCAAGACAGATATATCTCCAATGTAATAAAGTAAAAATCAAGTAAAAAGGTCTCCATTTAAAAAAAAAAAAACAGAATTTGATCGTAATAGGGTGGAGGGATGGAATGAAGAGGGAAGAGGAGGGAGGAGGAAGCAAAATAACAAATTTAAGAAAATAATTTGGGGGGAACTTATAGTTCATAAAGCTGCATATGTGCACTGTGACCATATATTCATTTTTTGCTCAATTAAAAGTTTATTGGCGGCTGAACCCCAGTGACATAGTGGTTGAGTGTGGGACTGCAGCCCACTGGCTTGGCAGTTCAAATCCAGCAGTGACAAGGCTGGGTAGCTCCCATGACCACCAGAGGGCAGTGATGCAAAAAAAAAAAAAAGTTTATTGGCTGTCATAGTTAGGTTAATTGTGCTAACTAGGCCTCTATAGGAACATGTGCGTGGAGTCTAATCTGGTCATAGCTTGTTTAGAGGGCAACTGAGATAAATTCTGTTCTTTTCCTTCTCAATTTAGATAGATAGCTAGAGATAGATAGATATCCATAAAATCCGAAATGTCCTGGTTTTGTATAGAGAACCCTGCCTAACACATTGACCAAAGAAAGCTATCCCTGCATCTTTTCCTTTAACATAGAGTCATCATCTTGGAAATGTGACCATTTAAAATTACCCATGAATTCATAGTGATATATGTGATAAATAAGATTGAAGAAATAAATAAGTGTGGAGGGAAAGGGGAAATTTTTCCTGTGCAGAAGAAAGAGTTCCAAATGATTTATGTAGAACAGATTGTCTGCCCTCAAAGGAGGTGAAACGTTGCTCTCCACCCCTTCATGTAGGCTGCACAAGAAGACTTCCTTCCAAAGAGCATAGTGTGAGAGGAATGGAGTAGAGAGTGGCTTTTCAGTGGAGAATGTTGACAAATAGCAGCATAGCCAGGAGTTCAAGGTCAACCAGTCAGTGAGTAAGTCATAGCCTGCACTCTTGTATGCTGTGATGAAGATGGCACTTTATCTCTGCAAACTTCTCCCCCTAACTCCAGTCTAATCATGAGGGGGGTGGGAACCATCCAAAAAAAAACCCAACTTAAGGGACAGTCTACAAAATTTCTGGTTTGTCCAACATGCCAAGGTCATCAAGAACAAGGAAAGTCTGAAGACCTCTGGGTGAAAGAATCCGCTTGCACTAGACTTTTAACCACCCAAAATGTTAGTGGGTCAAAGACACATATACAGTGACACCGGGAAAATACACCCTGGCGATTTCGTGCCATAAAGATGTCTCCCTGCCACGGGGTTGATGATGACTCACAGCACCCCAAAGAACAGGGTAGAACTTCCCCTGTGAGTTTCTGAAACTGTAACTCTTTACAAGAATGGAAAGCCTCGTCTTTCTCCAGCAGAGCACCTAGTAGTTTCCAACTTCTGACCTTCTGGTGAGCAACCCACTATGCCACCAGGGCCAGAAATAAGAACGGGAAAACCTGAGAAATTGGCACAGCCAAGAGGAGCCTAAGAAAACTCATGTTCATGGCCTCCTGGACAGGCTCTTCAAATAGAAAAAGGATATTAGATTTAAACTCAAGAAATCTGAAGAAATTGCAAAGTGTCAATCTTTATCCATCCATCAATCAATCATAGCAACTATAAGGCGCTCAATGGTAGTGCAGGCCATTGGTTGAGAACCCATTCGCTTCTCCATGGGAGAAAAAAGATACAGTCTGCTTCTGCAAAGAGTTGTGACCTTAGAAACCCTATGGTGTGGTTCCATTCCTTCCTATATGGTCACGATGTGTCAGAATCAATTGAACATCAGTGAGTAAAGAGCATAACAAATGTACCACAAGTTGTAGGATTTTAATGATAGGAGAAACTAAAGATTGACTACATGAAAATTCTGTATAAGCTTTACAATATCTCTATTGAACTGGTCTAAAATAAGTTATGAGAAAACTGACCACATTTTTAATCTCCCCAAAATATGACAGATGTGAAATGTTTCCTAAAATATTTGCATTCAGGAAGGTGCTTCAGAATAGACTGCATGAATAAAATAAAAGTTGCAGAGGAATTGATTTCTCTAGAGAATAGGAAAATAATATCCAGGACCTAGTCGATGATAGTATAGATCAAAGAAAGAACAGGCCAACGGGTGGAAAATTATCCCAATCAGCCTCCTGCTGCAGAAATCATAAATATAAAGATGAAGCCATTCTATGAATCGCTCTTTGAGAAATGGAGGTGATCAATACCTTTTATGTGGCTCCCATGCCCCAGTGAGATGACATTCTTGGCAAAGGAGAGAAAATGAGCTGACAACGAGAAATCTTCCAGATGACTTAGAAAGACATCATCTCAGGAACTTCCAAATGGAGGTTGACTGCTGGTCGATGTGCTGAGCACTTCTTATATGTCATATCTTCCCCAGAAGATGGAGCTTTAGTCTAAAATATGAATGCAAGACAAGCCGGCAGGCTGGATGTAGCATGATAGAGTTGAAAGAAAATGCTGTATGCTGGACTACATCAAGGAGGGTTTAAAAAGCATTTTAAATCTCCTTGGAGATGAGTTCAGTTGACCTGATTTTCGTATCCATTATAAACATCCCTTGCTTCAACTGTTTTTATCGAAGCAAAAAAGAAAATTTCAGTGGGAGTCCTAAAAATGATTATGTATCATCTTTATTTTTATATGATATTTCTCTTCCCAGGAGTATAAAGGCTCACTATTAACTGGCTGTGCAGTTTGTAGAATAAAGGAAGTGGCATTTAAGTTCACAGTTCCTATGAATTTATTACGTGAGAATTTTCTTCAAAATATTCATATGTAAAAATCATTACTTGCTCTTTTTTGTTAAATAAGATCAGTCTGGCTTAGCTCTCCCCTACCAGAGCTCATGGGAAATTACACCTCAGTCATATTTTTCTCCCTTCTAACCTCCATAAAAGAAGTCCTGTTGGCACTCTGACCAAACTTGCCTGCTAACCAAGAGAGAGGTGGTTCAATTGACCAGTTGTTTCACAGATAGTCAACTGCTGTAACATTACAGTCTTGCAAAGTTTCTGTCCCACAGTGTCACCATAAATTAAAGCCAACCTGACAACAATGAGTTTGGGTCACCTCCCTAAATTAAATGTTATGATACTACAATGTTCCTAGCTGCATTACACAATAACCAACACATAACATCTACAGATTTGTTGTGGTCATTAGATGCCATCAAGCCAATTCTGGCTCATGGCAAACCCACGAACAAGAGAACACAAAACAATGTGTAGGCCTGCCCCACCCTCATCGTTGTTACGTTCGAATTCACGGGGCAGCCACTGTGTCCATCCATCTTGTCCAGGGTCTTCCTCTTTTTTTCTCTCCCTCTGCTTTGCAAACATGATAGCCTCCTGCTATCAGGTCTGAAATGTGTGAGCTTGCTTCTAAGGAGCACTCTAACCATACTTCTTCCAAGACAGATTCGTTGGTCCTTCTGGCAATCCATGGTACTTTCATTGTTCTTCATCAGCACCATCATTTAAATACATTGATTCTTCTTCTATCTTCGGTAATCAATATCCAATTTCCACATCTATGTGAAATTTTCACTGCCATCCAGTTGATACCAACACATAGAGTTCCTATCGGGAATGGCTAGAACTGTCCCTCGTGAGTTTCTGAAACTGCAACTCTATGCGGGTAGACAGACCCATCTTTCTCTTGAGGAGCTGCTGGTGGATTGAACTACTGAGCTTGCATTATACCACGAGGGCTACAAATGCACTGTGAGGTGACCGAAAATGCCATGGCTTGGGTCAGGCACAACGTAGCCCTCAAAGTAACATTTTTACTTAAAAAAAATAAATCACTATTGGGAGCTCATACAACGCTTATCACAATCCATACAAACATATATTGTGTCAAGCACCTTTGCACACCTGCTGCCGCCATATTCTCAAAACATTTGCTTTCCACTTGAGCCCCTGACATCAGCTCTTCATCTCTCCCCCTCCCCCATAAGACCTTGATAATTTATAAATGGTTTATATTTTGTCATAACTTACACTGCCCAACATCTCTCCTTGCCCTCTTCTCCACTGTCCATCCTCCAGATAGAGGTTATATGTTGATTCTTGTAATCAGCTCCCCCTTTCCATCCCTCCTTCCCTCCACTCTTAGTATCTCCTCTCTTACTCCTGATCCTGAGGGGCTCATCTGTCCTGGATTCCCAAACCCCATCTGTACCAGTGTATCTCTTCCAGTCCAGCTAGATTTGTAAGATAGAACTGGAATCATAATAGCTGAGGGGAGGAAGCCTTTAAGAACCAGAGGAAAGTTGTGTTTCATCATTACTTCACTGCACCCTGACTGGTTCATCTCCTCCTCACCACCCAACTGTAATGGGATGTCCAATTGCCCACAAATGGGCTTTGGGTCTCTGCAACCCACATCATAGTGATGTGGTTCTTTTTCCTTGATGCTTGATACCTGCTCCCCTCAAATTCTCGTGATCACACAGGTTGATGTGCTTCTTATATGTGGGCTTTGCTGCTTCTGCACTAGAAAGTCGCTTGTTTACTTTCAATCCTTTAAGACCCCAGCTGCTTTATCATTTGGTAGCCGGGCACCGCCAGCTTTCTACACCACATTTGTTTATGCACACATTTGTCTTCAGGGATCATATCAGGAGAGTGGGCACACAATGATATGATTTTTGTTCTTTGATGTCTGATACCTAGTTCCTTCCACACCTCATGGTTAAATAAACTGGTGTGCTTCCTCCATAGTGGACTTTGGTACTCCTGAGCTAGATGGCCACTGGCTTACCTTCAAGCCTTTAGGACCCCAGATGCTATATCTTTTGAGAGCTGGGCACCATCAACTTTCTTCACCACATTTGCTTATGTACCATTTGTCTTCAGGGATAGTCTTGGGCAGGTGAGCATCATGGAATACCAGTTTAATAGAATAAAGCGTTCTTGCATTGAGGGAGTGCTTGAGGTCCTTAGTACTACACCTATGAATCTATGTACATAGAAAGATCTTGTGCATTGAATGTACCCAATGCGATGTGGCCTTTCATCTCGCGACTGCTGCTTCCATGGGCGTTGAGCATGGAACCAAGCAAGATGAAATCCTTGACGACTTCCGTCTTTTCTCCCCTTATCATGCTGTTACTGCGTATGAGAATTTTTGCCTCCTTTACATTGGGTTGTAATCAATAGTCAAGAATGAAATCCTTGGTCTTCATCAGCAAGTGTTTCAAATCTTCCTTAGCTTCCGCAAGCAAGGTGTGTCATCTGCATATCACAGATTGCTAATAAACCTTTCTCTATCCTGATGTGGAGTTCTTCTTTGTATAAACAAGGTTTTCTGGTGATTTGCTCTTCGTTCAGATTAAATAAATATGGTGAGAGAGAATACAACGCTGATGTAAACCTTTCCTGGTTCTCAATAATCCGTACACGTTTTGCATAAGATCAAACAGAAATAAACATCTTTCTGGTATTCTGTGCTCTCATTCAAGATCCATCTGATATAAGTAACGATATCCTTTATTCCATGTCCTTTTCTGAATCTGGTTTGAACTTCTGACAGCTCCCTGTCAATGTATTGCTGAAACCTTTGTTAAATGGTCTTCAGCAAAATTTTATTTGCATGCAGCATCAATGATATTGTTCTATAATGTGTACATTCTATAATATGTTGGATCACGTGGTAGTCACATAAACTGTTATCAATTTGAGACTTACAAGTGAAGGGGTGGAGTTTAGACTGTCAACCAGGACACAACTTGATGACCTCGTTTGGAGATGCTAAGGAGATAAATGAGGCAGGACACAGGTTCAGTCCCGGCGAGACATTTGCAATGACAAGAAAAAAGAACTACGCTAGAGGTCTGTAGCTGGAAGAGCCAAATGGAGACCCCCACCAGCTACTGAAATGTTTACACCACCACTGGATCCACAAGGCCTTCCACCCACTGGTCTGTGATCGTCCTGCATTCGGCAAAATTGCATGTGTTTTGTGAGTCTGAAGAGGACTTTATAGATTGGTTTCAAACATATGGGCTAATATCGTCCTTATGGACTTGATCTAGACTGAGCTGGGATGTTTTCTCAATATTCAATTTTTCTTGTATATAAAGCTCTTTCTTGGGCTGAGCCCCAGTGGTGTAGTGGTTGAGAGCGGGACTGGGGCCCATGGGCTTGGCGGTTCAAATCCAGCAGCAGCTCTCCAGGAGCAAGGCTGGGCCTCCCATTTGCACCAGAGAGCAGTGATGCCCCCCCACAAAAAAAGCTCTTATACACACAAGTGTCTATGAATTTGTTTCTCTAATCATCCCAAACTAACATGGGTCACTTTTCTTTTGAATTGATGCACTATCCATCCATAGATAAGTGAATAAACCAAAAGTGGTATATATGTGTGTGTATATATATATGTATATATATATACATACACACTGTATTTTTCAGACCATAAGATGCACTTCTTTGCCCCCAAAGTGGGGCAAAAGTGAGGGTGTGTCTTCTGGTCCAAAGGTATGGTATCCCACAACATTTTAGAATACTGGTACTATTTGGTTCAGAATATTTTTTTCTTGTTTTCCTGTTCTGAAAACTGGATGTGTTTTATGGTCAGGTGCATCTTGTGTTCTGAAAAATATGGGATATATATGTATATATATCACCTTTCTTTTGCTATCCACCTATGTATGAATATATATACATGTGTGTGCATCTTTGCATTTATTCACTGGTTTATTCATATATGTGTGTGAATGATTTATTCATTATATATAATGGAATATTACTCAACCATGAAGGACATTGTAATTTAGATACATGCTATGAATGACAAAGTTGAAACTTGAAAACATGTTAAATGAAATAAGTCAGACACAAAAGAACAAATATTGTATGGTCCCTTTGAGATGAAATTTTCAGAATAGGCAAATGCATATGGAAGATCAAAGTTTATATTAGTGATTCTGAAATTTGGGTGAGAGGGAGAAATAAGAAGTCATTGCTTAAGGGATACTGTTTCTGCTAAGGATGTCAAAAAATTTTGAAACAGAGAGTGGTGATAGTAGCATAGCATGGTGAACATAATTGATATCACTGAACTGTATAACTTTACAAGTTTGATATGACAATGTTTTCTTGTTTGTACTTTATGAATAATTAAAAACAAAAACCCACCCCTATGAAATAATTCAGATTGATATACTCTGAGCTACATGCTATCTTTGAACCAATCCCAGTGACCTTATGAAGATTAAAACTGGTTCAGGTCATTGCTTAATTCCTCTCAGGCCAAGGAATATAAACAAAATTTGAAGTCTAGTAACTAGGAAGGAAAAAGAGAAACTACTGAGTTAGGGGAACAAACAGTGTCTGTCATGGTATGTGTGTCAGAGTGTTAGGCCAGGTTGACCAGAGAAACAAACCCATTAACACTCATATAGGTATGAGAGAGATGTTGTGATAGATAGGTTTATTGTGCCAACCTGGCAGGACCTGTAACTCGAATTAAGTCTCAGAAAGTTCCTAACGATGAGGTTCACATGATGACTCAGGAAGAAATGTGTTATACTCATAAAGATCTGCTCAGGTTTTCTAGTACGTACAAGAAAAAACCTGGGGGATATCCATGGGAATAATTACTAAGGGTGTGGAAAGAATGTAACCTTAGAGCAATCTGAGTTTCTTGATATGGACCCTCTGAGCACATATTCTCCCTTCAATATCTCAGCAAGAAAGGTTAAGAGAGGATCCAATTGCTTATTGGGTTGGTTCACTGAAGCATGGGCTGCCAGATAGGTTAGACCAATTTGAGGTGCCTGACCTACCTTGGTACACTGTAGAAGAAGCTTAATAGTATAAATCTTCTGTGATGTAGCAGGGTTCTTCTTTATTTTGGGAGGAGGGGGGCATCACTGCCCTTTGGTGGTGGGAGTAGGAGACCCAGCCTTTGCTCCTGTGGAGCTGCTGCTGGGATTGAACCTCCATCCCAGTGGGCCGCAGTCCCACAGCCAACCACTACGCCATGGGGGCTCAGTGGTCCTTCTTTAAAGGAACCCATTCTTCCCCTTATTCAAGGGAATGTGGGTCTGCACACTGGGTCAGGCCTTAATCAATTAATTGATTAATTAATTAATCAATCAATTTGAAAAGCTTCAGGACTTTGTTATGTTGGAATTGATCTATCAGAAAAATCCCATAGACCCCCCCAAAAGGAGTGCCCCAAGGACATACCATTCACCACAACCATAAGGAACAAGTTTGTGAAGTGGGCCCCAGCATCTCTGAAGACTCCTGTGATTGCTATTTTATGTACACCAGGATTAACAGTAGGTGCTGCCTTAAGTGGACTCCGACATTTGGCTACAATGGGACTGATTGGGTCACATGGTGGTAGGGGAGAGGTGTCAGCCCTGAATCAACAGAGATGGGGTTAACCTGGTTATCATAATGGACATTGAGGTTTCTGTAGAATCAGAACAACCTCTCTTATGTAGACTTATGACATTGGCTCCTTTGCCATCGTATCCCTAGGAATGAAATACATGGGAAACCTACTAAATATTTATGTGACCTATACTGGCAAAAGAATGCTAGATCAGGTGAACACCAGAATAGACAGTCATGACCCCTCAGTTAATTCCCAGACCTGAGTCAGTTTATAGACCCACAACCCCTTGAATGAGGGGAAGGACGGGTTCCTTTGAAGAAGGACTCTGTTATATCACAGAAGGTTAATACATTAGTCTTTCTTCTAGTCTTCCACAAAGAAACCTGCGACCTTTCGCAAGTGTGACTGTTCCTTGGGGGTAAAGGAAGTAATTAAACTTTGGGGAGATTACTAGACACTGGCTTTGAAGTGGCACTAATGGAGACCCAAAATGTTTTGAAGGCCCACCAGAGTGGGGGCATATGGAGGTCAAATTATTAATAGAGTTTTGGCTTAGGTATACCTCACAGTGGGCCCCCAAAATAATCCTGCATTATTTCCCCAGTTCCAGAATGTATCATTGGAATAGACATACTTAATAATTGGCAGAGATCCCATATTGGATCCTTGAAATGTGGAATGAGGGTCATCGTGGTGAGAAAGGCCAAGTGGACACCATTAGAACTGCCATTGCCTAGGAAAATAGTAAACCAAAAGCAGTACCACATTCCTGGAGGGATTGCAGAGGTCAGTGCCACCAACAAAGACTTGAAATATGCAGGGATGATGATTCCTACCACATCCCCATTTAGCCCACCTATTTGGCCTGTAAAGAAAACAGATGAATTTTGGAGAATAACAGTGGATTATCATAAACTTAATCAGGTAGTGACTCCAATTGCAGCTGCCATTCCAGATGTGATTACATTGCTTGAGCAAACTAATATTTCTGGTACTTGGTATATAGCTATTGATCTGACCAATTCCTTCTACTCAATACCAGTCTTAGAGAACCATCAGAAGCATTTTGTCTTCATTTGGCAGGAACATCAATGCATTTCCCCAACTCCCCTCCCCCCAGGGGTATATCAACTCTTCTACCGTAATTTAGTCCAAAGGGACCTTGTTTGCCCATCCCTTCCAAAAATGCCACACTAGTCCATTAGATCGATGACATCGTGCTAATTGGACCCACTAAGGGGTTATATCAAAGACTCTAGATTCATTAGTACAACATCTACATGCAAGAGGGTGGGGAAGCAACCCAATACAGATTCAGGTAACTTCCACCTTAATAAAATTTGGGGGTCCAGTGATATGAGGCATGTTGAGGCATTCCTACTAAAGTGAAGAATATGCTATTGCATCTGCCCACCCACCCCACTTCCTCACAACAGCTAAATAGGAGGCACAATACCTTGTGGGTCTCTTCAAATTTTGGAGGCAACATAGCCCTCATTTGGGTGTTCTGCTTGACCTATTTATCAGGTGACATGAAAGGCCGATAATTTTGTGTGGGGTTCAGAACAAGAAAGGCTCTGCAACCGGTTCAGGCTGCCGTGCAAGCTGTTTTGCCATTGGGGTCATGTGATCCAGCTGACCCAATGGTGTTAGAGGCATCACTTGTAGATAGAGGTACGGTGTGGAGTTTGGGGCAGGTCCCTATTGGCAAATCACAGCACAGATCCTTGGGATTTTGGCATAAAATCCTTCCATTCTCAGCAGACAAACACTCCCTCTTTGAAAAACAGCTCCTGGCCTGTGACTGGGCCTTAGAGGAGACTGAACACCTCACTATGGACCACCCAGTTACCATGAGGCCTGAGCTGCCAATCATGAACTGGGTATTGTCTGACCCCAAAGTCATAAACTTGGACATGCACAGCAATACTCCATTGTTAAATGGAAGTGGCATATGTGAGATCAGACTAGAATTGGATCTGAAGGTCCAAGGAAAGTGCATGAAGAACTGGCCCAAATGCCTACAGTCTTCACTCCTGTGATAGTACTTTCCTTCTCTCAGTCTGCACCTATGGCCTCCTCAGGAGTTCCTTATGATAAGTTGACTGCGGAACAGAAAATTCATGCTTGGTTTACTGATGACTCTGCATGATACGCAGGTGCCAATCAAAGTGGACAGAAGTAGCATTACAGTCCCTTTCTGGAATCTCCCTAAAGGACAATGGTGAAGGGAAATCTTCCAATGGACAGAACTTCAAGCAGTGCACCTGGCCTTTCAGTTTGCCTGGAAGGAGAAATGACCAAATGTGAGACTGTACATTAATTCATGGACTGTGGCTAATGACTTGGCTGGATAGTCAGGGAATTTGAAAGGTACATGATTGGAAACTTGGTGACAAAACGGTGCAGGGAAGAGGTATGTAGAAAGACCTCTCTGAGTGGGCCAAGAAAGTAAAAATAATCTTGTCTCATGTGAACAGTCACCAAAGGGTTGCCTCTGAAAAGGAGGTCTTTAACAATTAAGTGGGCAAGATGACACACACTGTGGAGACAGGCCTTCCTCTTTCCTCTGTCCCTCCTGACATTGTTCAATGGGCACATGTACAAAGGGGATATGGTTGCAGTGATGGAAGTTATGCATGGATGCATCATGGACTTCCACTCACCAAGGCTGTCTTGGGCACTGCCTCAGCTGACTGCCCCATGTGTCTGCAGCAGAAGCCAACAATAAGTCCAAGATATGGGACCATTCCTCGAGGAGATTAATCAGCAAGCTGGCGGCGGCTTAATTACATGGGACCACTTCAATTATGGAAGGGGCAGTGTTTTGCTCTTACTGGGATACCTAAGCTGCATATGATTTGGACTACCCTGCACTCTTTGCTCCTGCAAAAACTACCATTCTTGGACTTACAGAATGCCCTCTCCACCAGCATGGCATCCAAGGTAGCATTGCTTCAAGTCAAGGAACTCACATCCCAGGAAATACAGTGCAGCAATGGGCCCATACCCATGGAATCCACTGGTCATATCATGTTACTCACCATCCTAAAGTAGCTGGCTTGATAGAATGATGGAATGGCCTCCTGAAGAGACAACAGTAGCGCCAGCTAGGTGGCAACACTTTGTGGAGTTGGCCCAATGTTCTCTAGGAGGCTGTATATGCTTTAAACCGGCGGCCAATATATGGTGCCGTTTCCCCAATAGCCAGGATTCATTCAGAGTCCAGCAATCAAGGGGTAGAAGCTGGAGTGGCACCACTCACTATTACTCCTAGTGACCTACTTGCAGCATTGGTGCTTCCTGACCCAGCAACTCTATGCTCTTTGGGCCAGGAGGTCCTCATCCTGAAGGAAGGAACTCTCCCACCTGGAAGCACAGCACGGATTCCATTGAACTGACAGCCGAGAATGCCCCCCTGACCACTTTGGCCTCCTCATGCCTTTAGGTCAATAGGTCAGGAAGGGTGTCACTGTACTGATTAGTGTGATCGATCCTGATTAACACAGAGAAATTGAACGAATGCTACATAATGAAGGTAAAGAGGAATATATCTGGAATCCAGGAGGTTCCATAGGCCATCTCTTTTTTTTTTCTTTTTTTGGGGGGTGGAGGTGGGACATCACTGCCCTCTGGTGGTCATGGGAGCTACCCATCCCTGCTCCTGAGAGCTGCTGCTGGATTTGAACTTCCAAGCTCACAGGCCGCAGTCCCACACTCAACCACTTACGCCACCGGGGCTCAGCCCACCACCTCTTATTACTACCATGCCTCATAATTAAAGTAAATAGTAAACTGTAGCAAGCCAATCCTAACAGGACATTTATGACTCAGACACCCTCAGGAATGAAGGTCTTCATCACCCCACCAGGAAAAGAACCACAGCTAGCTGAAGTGCTGGCTGAGGGTAAAGGTAATCCAGAATGGCTAGTAGAGGAAGGTAGTTCTATCTATCAGTTATGACCATGTGATCAATTGCAAAAGCCAGGTTTGTGATTGTATTTCTTCTTTATATGTGCTTATTCAACACCTTTCCTTTTTTCAAGTACAATGGACCAGATACAATTAGATTCAGTGTGTTTTCATTTATATGTATGACAGATATATGGTGTAAGGTTTAAGTGCAATTTCATTAATGTCTGGGAATTATATCTAGCTAGAGAATTGTGAACAGATGCCAAGTGGACAAGGGATGAACTGTGATAGACAGGTTGGTTGTGTCCATCTGGCCAATAGGAACATGTGGGATTAATCAGGTTGCAGCTTGATTGGAAGCAGAGATAAAGGGTTCTGCATGCCAACCCCCCCTTCTCTTGCTTTCTGGTGATCACACTGCTTTAGCTAATTCTCTGCCTCAACTTGTGAGCTGCACTACCTGTGAGACAAGCCAACCCATGGATTGCATCACTAGAGCTTGAGGCTCCTTCAAGAATCGCTTCACCACCCTGCTGGTGTATACATCGCTTGAGCCAGAGGCTGATGGACCTGTCACCTTGGATTGCTTGAGTTTGCTGTCCCAGCTAGTCCTGTGTTGCTGCACTCCTGAACGTCTGAAGATCCGCCCTGCCGTTTGCTGCCTGTGGGTGGACTCCGCCTTCCTTACCTGAGGAAAGACTCAGCTGTATGGGTCCTTGACCTTGGACCTGGCAGCCTCCATGAGTTGAAAGACATCTAATATATTAACTGTTTCACAGAATGAAGTTGAGCTGAGTCCTCTTTACTGTTGTGTGGCCTAATTGGCTGTTATGTTCTTTCCTGCTATATAAACCTATCCATATAGATATAGAAATAAACATAAATATTTATCATCATAAGTGTCCTGGTTTTGTTTCTCTTGCAGGGATCCTCAAACTTTTTAAACAGGCGGCCAATTCACTGTCCTTTAGACTGTTGGAGGGTTGGACTATAGTTAAAAAAAAAAAAACAAAAACTGTGAACAAATTCACTGCAGGCCCAGAATGAGTTGGCTGCTAAGCAGGACAGCAGTGGTGGCGAAAACACCCAGCGGGCTAGATAAATGCCCTAAGTGGGCTGCATGTGGCCCGCAAGCTGTAGTTTGAGGGCCCCTGCTCTAGAGAACCCTGCCTACACAGTTTTATATCAAGAAGCAATTAAATTATATATTTAGCAAACATCACAGCCCAGTCGAGATCAAGTCCATAACCTAAAAGTAATCCATAAGTCCCTCTTAAGCCTCACACAACCACATGCAATGATGCACAATTCAGGTATACCACAGGCCAATGGATGCAGAGTTGTGTGGAGCCAATGGTGATGACCACATCACAGGACACGCACAAGTCTCAACATAACTCATCGACAGCAATGTGAAGACAGAGAGAGGGGAGGTTCCTAGGACCCTCCTTACGAAAACTTGATCGACAGGCTAGACTCCACCCCTACAATTCTATAAACTAAGTTGATATGACATTATGTAACTGCCACTGTTAGCTACTTCTGTGTAACAGCTATGCCAAAAGTCAGTGACTTAAAACTAGATATTTAAAGTCTGTAAATCAGAAAAGTGATTCTGCTGGTCTCATTTTGGTTCATTGATATGTCTATGTTTCAGATATGGACTGAATAGTTGGCTCTTCTAACCTTAACTGGACTTTCTCAAATTTTGGAGGTGAACAATACTGGCTGTCGCTTGAGACACCATCGATCACACCTCAATGTCATCTGTAATTTCCCAACAAGCTAACCTAAGCTTTCTTATATGGCATAGCCTTGCATCTAAAAGAAAGAACCTTAGATGAAAGATCTCTTGACACCTAGGCCCAAAACTCCACCTGCTCAATCCTGTTGTGTTCTGTCATTAAGCCAAGTAAGTTATCACACCAATGAGCTAGGGAAAGAAATTACATCTCTTGATGAGAGTCACTACAAAATGCATTGCAAAAGGTATCATTAGAGTATGTGATTGTTAACGTTATGTGTCCACCTGACTAGGGAAAGATTCCCCGTGATTTGGCAATTATGTAATGATGTAGCTATCCTCTATTTTGTGATGCATTGTAATCAATCCTACGCTATGTCTTTAGATGATCAGATGATAAGTTATAAAGGGAGTTTCTCTGAGGATATGGTCTGTATCTGTATCTAATATATGAATGTTCCACCAAAAGCTCACTGGCTTTTTTTTTCAAGGTCTGGATCCTGCATCCAGCTCTGGTCTCCAGGTCTTGGGACTTCAGACTGCAGCCTGTCATCTTGCAGCCAATTTTGACATCTAACTTGCGGATCTCGGCTTCATCAGTCTAGTGGCTGTGTGAATCAGAAGTCTCCATCATGGTGTATGACTCGACTCCATGAGCGATGACTGTGAGAAACGCGTGAGCCCATGCACAGACACACGCACATACGCACAGAGTGAGAGAGAAGCTCCCCTTGGTTTGCTTTTCTAGAGCCCTGCTTAAGACATTTGGTACTAAGAGGGAGGAGCTACTCTAATTGACACCTAAAATGTAAAGACCGTGTTGAAATTACATAGTGTGTAGAGGCTGAAATAGCTTTAAAGTGCCTAATGGTAAAGATCTCAATTGCCTTAAAGAAACTGTTGCTCAAATTAAGGATTTCAAATGCAATTCTGATGAGGGCTCGGAAGAAAGTGAGAGTTGGAAGGCATCACCAATGGAAAGCAGCAGGAGAGAAATGAAGGAAGACAGGCATGAGATCATTGAAGTTGACCCACAGAGCAAAAAACTCTGAGTGCCTTCCTGCTCAAGGAGAAAAGAGGCTGATACTGCTCAAGCGACGGAGTCAACTCAAGAAACTGAAGGGCTAAGAGGCCAAGGAGCCAGAACACAGAAATTGAAGATATGAAAACCACGGGAAGCAGAGATGATTTGATTTCAAAGAGTAGAACTATGATGGCTGTGGTGGCCATGTAATCTGATGTCAATTTAAGGATTACGAGTGTAGGGATGGAGTCTAGGCTGTCATTCTGGAGCTAGCCAATGAGACTTCTGTGTAGGCATGGTCTTCTCCTGAGAAGTCGGGGAAATGTGGTCACTTCTTCTCGGAGGCAGGAGACACTGTCTCTCTCAGTTCACTTCCTTGGAAACTTTCTACTGACAACGCTCACTGCCTGAGAGACTTGACTGACAAGGCTGGCTCCCTGCAAGACATCCCTGAGGAGAAGCCACCTAGATCTACTCCAATACAGCAAGAGACACAGACCTAGAGAAGCCACATGGAGACTCCTGCCAGTGCTGAGATGCTTCCACCACCACTGGATCCAAAGACTTTCTACACACTGACCTATGGTTGTCCTGCATTTGGCATCATTGCATGTGTTTCATGAGTCTGAAGGACTATGTAGATTGCTGTTGGACATAAGGGCTAATATTGAACTCATGGACTTGATCTGGATTGGAATGGGATGGTTCCTTAATGTACAATTACCCTTTATATAAAACTCTTTCTTATTATATATGTGTGCTTATGAATTTGTTTCTCTAATCTACTGGGACTAACACAACAGCTGAGTTTTCAAAGGGTAGAATCAGTGTCTGCTGAGTCTCAAAGGATGAGATCTTTGTTTCCGACATTTCAATCAACTCAGGTCCAGAAGGTAGATTGCTATTTATGTGTGCCAGGGAAATGGGAACCATATCTGCTGCCCAACATTGAGGGAGTACACTACAATGACTAAGGGGCAGAAGAACAATGCCAGCTGAGATCCAGAGGGAAGAGTCACCACTCAAATGAATTATAAGGTTAGGGATACCCAAAGCCAAATGTGGCAGGTAGGGATATGTCAACTGGGCACTACTGGCTATGGGTGAAGTCAAATCGGTTAATCAGATCACAATTTGAGGACACCTTAATGCCATAAGCCTTTTATAAGAACAAGATGAACAGAGAGGATCTTGCTCACACTCTGCCTCTCTCCTTTCCTGCCTCCTGGAACTCTACCTTCCTTGAGAGACAGTCACACATGAGCCACCTGGTCCTGAAAGAAGTTGATACCCTGACATGTTTCCACCCACCTTGGATGCACATGACTCTGCGCCCACCAGCCTGTGCTCTTTTTGTTTCCTGGGTCACTGTTCTTCATCACTAGCATGCAGCCATGTGAGTCTGAAGCAGGACTAGTATCGGACTTATGGCCTTGCTTTGAACTGAGCCAGGATGCCTTCTTAACATATATTTATATCATGATATAAATCTCTTTCTTATTGATAGCTGAGTGCCACTGTATGTATTTTTCTAGATAACCTAGCCTAACACACTAAGGGGACCAGAGTTGCTGTCCCAATGCATTATTTTTTTCTATAGCTTTCTTGTTGTCCCTATCACGAATCTCAGCCCTGATTTTTATTATTTCTTTTCTTTTGCGATTCGTAGGATAGTCTTATTTACTCTGCTCTAATTGCTATAAGTTTTGTGTCAGCATATCAATCACAAATCTCTTCCATTTTCATGTGTGTGCATAGTGCTATGAAACTTACTCTGATAACTACCTTTGCTATGTTCTATAAGTTTTGGTATGTCAGGTTCTCATTCTCATTGATTTCCAGAAATTTCCTCATTTTATCTCTGAGCTGGGCCAGTACACACTCCTTTTGCAATAGAGAGTTATTCATCATCCAATTGTTTGTCCTTGTTTTCTTCATCTTCCTTTTGTTGGTTTCCAGCCTTAAGGCACAGTGATCAGAGAGAGAGTTCTATATGATATCAATATGCTTAAATTTGTGCAGATTCACCTTATGCCCAGTGTGTGGTATATCTTCAAATATATACCATGTGGGCTTGAAAATAATGTGAACTTTTTTGTATTTGGATAAACAACTCTGTAAATATTTATCAGGTCAAATTATCTACTTGTAGTATTTATATCTCCAGCCTCCTTGTTGAGTTTCTTTTCCTGTCATCTCTCCTTTTCAGAGAACGTTGTATTGAAGTTACCTACTATAATGGTTGAACCTGTGATTTCTTTTTTCATCTTGCAGAACGTTTGGATGATGTATTCAGCCAGTCTCTCATATGGGGAATATTTTTAAAAATACTTAGTGGTTCTTTGACTTCCATTCCCTTGAGCATTATATTAGTGTCCCTCCTTATCTCCTTTTTTAAAAAAAAAGTTTTTTATTGGGGGCTCAGGCAACTCTTACCACAATCCATCCATCCATTGTGTTAAGCACATTGGTACATTTGTTGACCTCATCATTCTCAAAACATTTTCTTTCTACTTGAACCCTTAGTATCAGCTCCTCATTCACCCCCTCCCTCTCCCACCTACCCTTCTTCCCTTTTAATACAAGCAGCAGGTTTGTAAGGCTAGCTCTTATTGATAAAAGTATATTCAGTATAGTTGGAATGATTAATCGAGCAAAGGTGAATTTCATGAACCATGGGAGCATATGGTCTTACATTTTATACTCCATCTACTATGTGGTGGTGGTAGGAGTGGAGGGGGGGTGTTTTGCATTTATATAATACTCATAAAAATATTTAAGTTGATTATTAATTCCCCATAAGCCACCAAAAAAACCATGTTGGTCAAGCTAAGCTGGGTTTATTGGACATATTGCAGGAAGGAAGGATACCATTTTGACATTTTAGCAGAATCTGAAAACATCTTAGATGGGCAAAAAAGCAAAGCGTGCCTGCGCGATTTTTAAGTGGAGTTTGATTATGTTAATGTGGTTTTGCCAAATAGGGAACTTTTTGAAACTATGCAGTAGTTCTGATAGGTGAGCAGAGGGGTTCAAAGGTTGTAAAGCAAGCTATTTTTTTCCCTGATTCAGAGTTTTATCTTCCAAGAGCACATATTTTTGTGTAATAAACAGCTAAGTGTTTTACATATGACCTCTGCATTAAAAAAGATAACTCAAGGAAAACTGTATTGAAAGATAATGTCGTTTTCCCATAAACTTTTGGAAGCTGCCTCATATAAAGATACTGGTCTCATACAGTTTATTTCAGAGATAGCAAATTATGTTGACTTCCATTCTCACATGTATAATCAGTTTAACCCCCAACCCATTTAACCCCCCCTACCTTCTCCCAACTCTTCCCTTACCTCTTGAAAGTATGAGATGATTTTTGAATTTCAAGCAAAGTGGGTTTAAATCCAGGCAAACTGTCAACACCACATTTAGCTAGCTAAATGCTATGTAGGAAATTAGTTGAAAGGCCCAATTTCTCTATTTTTGCAATCAGGACATAGACTCCCACACAACCACTTTTAAAAATTGCTTTATCTTCAGAGAAGCCAGTTTTCTTCACCAAAGTTTAATCCTTTTTTTTTTTACAGTTACACTGTAAAAGGCTCTGACATTGACAGATTCCAAAGAAAATGAGGCAGGATAGGAAATTTAGAATACTACTCATTGAACATATGGCTCGACATTTTATTTAAAGGAAAGGACAAGGAATTCAGAAGGGCTATAATTAGAAAGGGACTTCAAATATGACTCCCCAGAACAAGCAGCTTTCCTGAGATCCTGAATGTTTAAGATAATGGCCCTTGACATTTTGAAAAATGACCACATTGTAGAACATCAATAAACATGAAAGGACACAGTCTGTGAGTAGAAAACTGTGCTATGTAGATGTTTGTTTGTTTGTTTGCTCTTTAGAATTGACAGGGGAGCCATGATAGGCAATGTGCTACTGTGTCATTATGGAAATCATTTCACTTCATAAGCTGGACACTGATCTGTGAGTTAGCCAATCAAGACTGTGACAACTGAGGTGGGTGAAAATCAGTCGCTCCTTGCTCATATCATGAAGAGTTCTTCTATCTCCACTCTAAGCCATTCCATTCTTCATGCAGCAACAAGTGCCATCTTTGACAACCTAAATCCTGTTATTGGCACAGCATCATTGTATGCCCTGAACCCTGACTCTTGCCACTCTTACATGACACCAGTCTCCTTTAAACCAGCTTCCTCTCATTGAAAGGTCTGCTTTATGGGCCAGTGATGATCACGCAGTGGTCACACAGTGGGCTTCCAACCACAAGGTCAGCAGTTCAAAACCAATCATCTCCTGTGAGAAAGGTCATCTTTATCTTGGTACAGCTTCTCTCACTGTTAGGTACTTCTTTTTTTTTCTTTCTTTTTTTTTTTGTTTTGCTTCAGGCCTATACATACAATCCTCCGCTAGAAGCCCTGGACACTGAAGCACAAGTAAACGCTACCTTAGTTGGCAATACTCCATGCATGTTGCAGTTAACAGCAAAGGAGGTACTGTATTTACTCGTGTACAAACTGAGTTTTTCAGCACATTTTAAATGCATTTTGGGGTGGTAAAATTAGATGTATTGGCTGATATGTGGGCCGGCTTACACTCAAGTATATACAGTAGGTCTATCTGATTTCCTCTGGATTCCCTATTGTCACCAGGCAAGAGCCAGGTATACTTCCATGCTCCTTCCTGTGTTATCCACTCTGGCACACACACCACCACTCCCTTGCTGCTCTAAAGCTCTACTGTGTGATAATTTATTGCATTGGCCACACAGAACTCACAGACAACTAAAAATTAAGGAGATTTTTTAGGGAAGTCTATAGTTTACCACAAGTCAGGTTCAGCAAGCAATAAGGATATCGTCACTGGTCTCCTCAGTCAGCAGTCACCACTCTCTCTGGATCCCACTCTCTTAGCTACATGGTCCCTTGGCCTCTCCCTCCACGTGCCAGGAAGCCAACCTCCTTGTAGCTCTGTCCCACCATTCCATAATCTCAAACCAGATGAGAAGGTACACCATAGCCTCAAAGCTGCTTCTCTGAGTCACTGTGTCACAGTCAGCAGTGCATCTGGTCTCAGGGCGCTCTGCCACTTCAGACAGAGGTCTTGAACATGCTCTTCCAAGGCTATCAAGGCTTCTCTTTTCTCTATTACTACTTTGAAGAGAGCTCATCAAAGATGACTCACTCCCCTTACAGCCAGAGCGTTGGTCTAGTAATCTAAGCAACAATTCTCTTTCATGGTGTTACACATGCCTTATTTGCATAGTCCCATCCAGTCATATGGTGGGAGTTACAAGGACTTAATTAGAAGAGCCATCTTGAGAAATTTCACCCCACCCCTCATATCTCACTTGTTATTGCTGAGAAAATTAAGTGCTGGCTATTGATGACACTGGGAGAAAATCGATTGTCATCAAGTTGATTCTGATTTACTATGACCTTCTAGGCCAGAGTCAGACTGCCCCATAGGGTTTCTTTGGGGGAGTTTTTTGGGAGAAGCAGATTGACAGGTATTTTCTCTCATGGAATTTCTGGAAGATTCAAACCACCACTGATTCCCAGCCCAGTGTGCTTAGCCCCTGTGTCACCAGGAGTCCTTTACCTAGGAGAGGACAACTAGAAAGTTGTGCCTGTATCATCTGAAGCCTGTTTCCTAAATCTTTCTCATTGTAATTTTTAGTCTGCATCCTTTCCCTGTGATAAAACATAGCATAACAGTTCTCTATTCTGTGAGCCCTTCCAGGTAGTCTCGGGAGTCATAAACATAAGCCAAGATAATGTTGAATAAATGGAAGACAAAGGACAAACTGGACTCATAATCCATGACTTCCCTGAAATATGCCTTACTTTCCACTATAAAATCTAAAGAACTTCAAAATCCACCCAAGTGTGGAGGATTTCTTCTCAGTCAACTCCAGTAAAATGTAATCACACTCTCCTCTAATCTCTGAGATCTATAATTCTGTCATTTCCTTTCTTGAAACATAATTAAACTCTTTTCCTATTTTAAGTGTATTTTGAAGTGAATGTGTCCTGCATCTCGTATTAGGCTGTAAATTTCTCAAGGTCTTAAAAACTATGTCCTGTAGACGGATTTTCTTCTTCTACTTGACTCTGAAGTGAGGCAATTATTCAAATAGAACAAGGTGTGTGTTTTAAAATCAGAAAAGGTGTGTGCCAGGGTTATGTTGTTATATTGAGTGAATAATCTGAGAAATTGGGCTAGATGAAGAGAAAAATGTGCCATCCTGATTGGAGGAAGAATGATTAACAATCTGCAATATGCAGATGGCACAGCCTTGATGGCTGAAAGCATCAAGGAAGTTTGAAGCACTTTTTGACAAAAATTAAAGACTACACCTCAACATTAAGAAAACAATTTCCCACAAGAGAACCAAAAAGCAATATCCTGATAAACAAAAGACTGAAGTTGTCAAGGAATTCATATTATGTGCATCCACAATTCTGCTCGTGCAAGAAGCAGTCAAGAAATCAAGTGATGTATTGCATTGAGCAAATTTGCTGAACAAGACCTCTGTAGAGTATTAAAGGGGAAATATATCACCTTGAGAATTAAGGAGTATCTGGCCCAGGTTATATTTCCAACCATCTCACATGCCAACAAAAGCTAGAGAATGAACAAGCAAGATCAAAGAAGTGAGGTCTTTGAGTTTTGAAGTTACTGAAGAATATTGAGAAGCCTGCCAAAAACAGGAATAAATCTTAGAAAAGAGACAGCCCTAAAATCGGAATGCTTAAAAGCAAGGATAGTGAGGTTCTCATGTACTTTGGGCCACTGATTTGTATCGATTCAGTCAGTTTGCACCAGTTGAGAATTTAAACATAATTAAAGCATAGTAATTGATCACAATAACTATGTAGTTATATATTGTGAAATATTGATTTGCAATGACAAATAAATGAAATTTTGTCTTAAAGCATGGTGTAGCTAAATTACATATAGTCCTTAAGACAACCCTCTCCTGTGCCGTGTGTACTTGCCTGTAATTAGGGGCCTGGCTTGGCTCCAGAGGGTATATAGGGATGGGACATAGAATAGGAGGCAAGTCTGCCTCTCTCAAGCCTGCTTCGCTCCAGTCTGCGTCCCTCCAGGCTGCCGTTCTCCTGTCTCTCTCCCCACATGGACCATCTAGTGGGACGGAGGTGAGCATGTACCATGAAAGGATGTATATGTAACCTCTAATGCTCTTCTCTCTCTCTCTCTCTCTCTCTCTCTCTCTCTCTCTCTCTCAATCTCTCATGATCTCTATATTGGTGTTATAATAAATAATAATTATCGCTACACAACTGCCTGTTGAACCCTTGCTGTGAGTGTATCAGAGGACCGGCCACCCCCTGATATAATACATTCAGAAAGAGGGCTTCCATGAGCACATCTGGGTAGGGATACATAAGGGTTCATTCCCATAAGGGTTCATTCTGGGAGTTTCCGTCTGAGCATGCTCTCCTTCCACCAGATGACATCAGATTCAAGGGATTCTAGGAAATGTAACCTACAAAGTGTTGTGCAGGATGGGGAAAGGGTTAGGGTGTTCTGGAAGATGCCTATGGGATAGCGCCAAGATTTGAAGTCATATTTCTGGAAAAAATAGCATAGAAATTCCATTAAGAGATAGGCCTGAGGGCTGAGCCCTGGTGGCATAGTGGTTGCGCGCGGGACTGCGGCCCACGGACTGAGGTTCAATTCCAGCAGTGGGGCTGGACCTCCTACTCCCACCACCGGAGGGCAGTGATGCCACCCCCCCCAAAAAAAAAAGAGATAGGCCTGTCGCTAGGAGCATTTCTGTCTGAATGTTAGCCTCACTTCATTGTATAAGGGAATAACTTTGATCGGTATAGCAAAGCCTCCCTCTGTGCTTCTCTACCATCGCATTAAGGATCCTTGGTGGTGTAATATGTAACATAGTGAACTGCTGACGGAAAGATCAATAGTTCAAGACCACCAGTCGCGAGACGCAATCAAAGAGGTTTTCAACCCCTGAAAAGACGCGTCATCTCTGAAACCCCCAAGGGAAGTTCCCCTCGGACTTTCAGGATCCCGGTGAGTCAGAATCAGCTCAGCGGCAGTGAGTTGGGGTTTTTCGGTTTTGTTTGTGTTTTTACCCAGAGATGATGAGATGGGATCGATTGGATGGTGCCTAACAGTAAGAAAGAGATGTACATTTAAGGACCATTGAGGAGCCCTGGCAGAGCATTAGGCTGTGATCGGCCTGGTCGGCAGTTCAAAACCATTGGCAGCTCCTTGGGAGAAAGACGGGGTTCTCTACTCCTGTCAACAGTCACAGTGTCAGAAACTCAAAGCGTGTCAACATTAACTCAATGGTGGTGGGCTTGGAATTCTTCTTACGTACTATTGAGTTAATTTTGATTCATGGTAAGCAAACTCATCCCATAGTTTCTTAAACTATATTCTTTATTGGAACAGATTTGCCAGATCTTTCTCCCATGAAATCTCTGGGTAGGTTCTAGGTTTAAGTCATCAACCTTTAGTTAGCAGTCAGTCGAGAGCACATCCACTGTACCACTAAGTCTCGTGTGTGTGATTTGTTTTAAAAGCTAACAATATTAAATCATACTTCTAAGTTTAAGTCTTGGCTCAGGCCTCCAAAAATTTCACTCATTTGGATGAGTTTCTTAACTATTATATGGATGAGTCCCCTCATTTTAGATAGTAATAGTATTTTTATTATGTTGTTTGTTGGCAGGCTAGTGGGACTGGGGTGGAGTGAGGGGGAATTGGGTGGTGGCTTGTTGACTGCAAAGACTTCACTGATACTAGTTGATTATTTAGATTTTTTTTTCCCTCATGTAGGAATGGAATGCAATTGTTGATGCAGATTATGCAAAACTGAGTCTAAACTAAACATTGTGGACAGTTAATGAGTTGTGGACAAAGAAGAAAGGGCTCTGTTTTTTTCTTGTGGTGAACAGTTACAGAGAAGAAATGGGAGTGTTTGGGCACAGAGGGGGGGGCTAATAAGGTTAAAGAGTCTGTGTGGGACAAATGTCTGAAGTAGGGAAGTCATAGAGCCAATCAAGAAGAAGGCAATGGAAGATGGCGGACAGATCACTACATAAAAAGACTGGCTTGTATTTGCCTTTTCCTAATGAAAACTCATTTCTTACCTTCTTTCTTTCTTTCTTTTTCTTTCTTTCGCCTATGCATATCTCCATTACAGTATCTTTCTATAGACTTTGCATTCAAAATGGCCCAAGTGAAATTTCAAGTCACAACTTACATTTTCTGTCGTCGTCTTTCTAAGGTAACTTCCACAACTAGTGGGCAATTTGAAAAATAATTAACTCACTGCCATTGAGTCAATTCTGACACACAGCACCCCTATAGGATGGTTGAACTACCCCTGTGAGTTTCCAAGATGACATCAAACCAAGGTTATAAGTACAGTTGTGTTTTGTTTCCTAGATTCTTGTTTCCCCGTGCAACTAAACCCTTGTCCAGGAAATGTGTGTTGTGTGGAGGGGTGGGGGTGGGGTAGGAGGAGGTGAGGGTCTGCTGTAGAGCAGAGAGCACAATGAAAACTCATAAAAGGGCAGAGAATTGTCATTAAGTCCTTGACTTTCTGAGTGAGATTTCAAAGCATCCATAGAAGCAAAAAAAAAAAAAAGCCACCAAGTTGATTCTGACCATAGGGACCATATAGGACAAGGGGCGAGGGGTCCCTGTGGGCTTCTGAGACTTTAACTCCTCACAGAAGCAGAAAGCCTCATCTTTCTCTTGCAGGGCTGCTGCTTGTTTCAAAATGCTGACTCTGCTGTTAGCCACCCAATGTGTAAATCACCCACTACGTCACCAGGGTGCCTCATGAGAAAGGGATCCTGGATCCTTGCTTTCTTGACCTCTTCCTTCACAAACCTCTTAGTGCTGCATAGGAATTTAGATTCCCCCCCTCCCCCCCCCAGGATCCAGTTGCTTTGTGCAGACAAAAAAAAATGAAAACAAGCTGACTCCTACGGATAATAAAAACTGCTGGCCTTGGGCAGAAAGTGTGTACCAGATAAAGGTCCCTGAAAGAGGCATAAGGAACAGAAAGATGTCAAGTGTCCTTGGAAAGAAGAGAGTTCATCGGAGGACAAGAGAAGGTGGGATAGTAAACAGAGCAGAGACCACCATGGCTAGGTAGTCCACCCAGCCTTTCGGTGGGAACAGGAAGAGACACCAAGGGAAGAGCTACACACACAGGGAGGGGAGAGGACAGACATATACCTAATGTCTGTATCCGCCTCATAGACTCCCTGGAGGCATAATGATTACTCTTTGGGCTGCTGCCCACAAGATTAGTAGTTCAAAACCACTAGCCTGCTCTGAGGGAGAAAGACAAAGCTTTCTACTCTCCCATAAAGAGTTATAGTCTCAGAAACTCACAGGGGGCAGTTCAATTTGTCCTAAAGAGTTGCACTGTATGTCAGAATTGACTCAATAGCAATGAGTTCATTTGTTTGGTTGTCGAGGACAAAAGAGACTCCAAACCTCAAATATTATTTATGGAAATTTATTAAGTCTTAAGCAGGACAAAGATGAAGCAAAGACACATCATCCTAATTAGCAAACCCATCAGCAGGAGATCTTGGGCATCCTAGGGTTTGCAGAGACTCAGTGGCTTAAATAAGACATGGGCGGATAAAGGAAACTGTCACAGAAGCATGATCAGCTTCAGAGGCATCACAGTGTAGGAACAGAATCATAATTAGGACATATACAAGCCTCTAAAGAGAAAAGCATACATATAACATTGATCCAGGACACTCTAACCAAGACAGTCAGGGCATGACTCATAGCTATGTGATCACAGTACCCCAAGTTCCATCAAGGATATACCCGAATAATCTCCTAAGGGAAGCTGCCTTCCCTGGACTGGCTAGGGAAATGATAGCAATCCACTTTCACACACTCTGCCTGAGGGCAAACCTAGCTCACATTGCTGGTATACTGTCAGACATTCAGCTGGGGTCGCAACGGACATGAAGACTCAAAGTGGATTTGGGGCTTTCACTGCAACTACTGCCTTCCACAAACCTAGTACTTGGAATGGAAGCTCTAGTGTAAGGCACAGTTTTACTCCATTAGCTGGAACACTCATATAAGATTAATAATACAACTAATGCTTATATGAATCAGAACCAACTCAATGGACATAGATTTGGTGTTGGCTTTTTTGACATAGTGCTTACTGGGTGGCATAAATGCACATTCACTCAGCTACTGATTGTATTAGAGCTTAAATTATGAGCACCCTGTTTGCAGAGACTATGGATAGCAGTGGACGCCACAATCCATTTACAGAGTTCCCATGTGGATTATACCTCCATGAATTCCTTCTGACCATTACCCAGGAATGTGAATAGTTTTTTGTTTTGTTTTTGTTTTTGTTTTTTGGGGGGGCATCACTGCTCTCCGGTGGTGGGAGTAGAAGGCTCAGCCCCACTGCTGGAATTGAACCTCCGTCCCAGTGGGCCGCAGTCCTGCACTACGCCCCTGGGGCTCAGCCCGAATGTGAATAGTTTTGCTCTCAGACAGAATGCATTGGAAATTAGACCACCTCCAGGGGCCGATAGCCAACCCAAGAAGTGGCAGTCTGAGTCGACTCACTAGAAACTGGTTGATCTTTTTACTATATGCCATGCTCTCTTCTTCATGCTTTCCACACATTAGCCCTTAAAACAATTCCAGGAGAGAGATAGTATCATCCCCTTCACAGAAAGGAGGTTCAAAGAAGTCATTTATTCATGGTCATCTGACAGATTTTATGTCAATTTACCCGAGTCTAGGGGTGGGGACCAACCTATCAATCAAGTGGTAGCCTGGTGACACCTCCTTGGGGGTGTGACCTTTTTATAAATGAGAAACTGGAAACCTCTCTCTGTCTCTCTTCCCATTGCCCTTCCAGCTTCCTGGAACTCTGTACCTGCCTCCAGTGGTGAGCCCCTGTGGACCACCTGAGAGCTGTTGGTGCCTTTCCATTTTTCCACTGAACTTGAATCCACCTGACTGTACACACCTGCCTATGATGGCCCTGCCTCACCTTTTGGCATCATCAGCCTGCAGCTACATGAGTCAGTCTAAAGAGGGCCCCAGCTAACATCAGACCCATGGACTTGACTTGGACTGGAGTGGGACCTTTCTTGATATAAAATTACTTCTTGTGGGGCTGAGCCCCGGTGGCATAGTGGTTGTGCGCGGAACTGCGGCCCACTGGAACGGAGGTTCAATTCCAGCAGTGGGGCTGGGCCTCCTACTCCCACCACCACAAAAAAATTAAAAAATTACTTCTTGAAATAAAGCTCTTTCTCATATGTATATGAGTGTCACTGATTTTGTTTCTCTAGACAACTTAGTCTAATATAGTCGCAATGCATATAAGTGGTGAACTACCCTGATGTTTATTAATTAACCAGCTGAATTTAGTTTCTGTATTTTCTCACTTATACTTAACTATTTTTGTGTTGGTTTCCCTCTCCCTACCTGGGATAATTGATTTTGAAATCATTTATGATGGACCATATATATCCACACCCTAACAGCTGCTTACTTCGGCTGAAGTACCCTCAGGCTCATTTGCTAACCTGCTGACTTTCCCTTCTGTATTTTTCCATTGTTTAAGCCTGTTATTTCTGAATTGGTTTTCCTACTCAGAGGCACGAGATACCAAATTTGAGCAGCCTGTTGTTCACAACCATAACCAATACCAGCAGGAAGGTTCCTTGCTGTTCATTCCCCCAGTTAGCATGTGAGTTGTAATTGGACACGACATGTCATCCTGGCCCCTCCTGGTTTGTGGCTTTATAAAACCGGAGTTCGAGTATTACTCAGCTGAGAGATGTTGAGCACTAGCTTACGCTCCTATCCATCGGTCCCAGTAAGACTTTTCATTTGATCCTTTCTGGTGTGACCCCGATTAATCTCAAGACCCAGAAATAACAGTGGACTAACCAAACCCACTGCCACGGAGTTGATTCTACATCACAGAAACCTTCTATAGAAATTTTTCTTTAGGGAAGCTGATTGCCTCGTCTTTCTTCTGCAGAGCATCTGGTGGGTTAGAACACTGACCTGACAGTGCATTTGGGACTCCCAATAAGTAGAATGTCGGAATGTATGTCCTGGCATTCTGGTTGTCATTTTTTTTACTTAGACTGAAAACACATTAGAGATTCATTAATGTTTTCTTAAGATATCTGCTACTGCCCTACCATTACAAAGTCTTCTTGGGAGGTGCATTCCTTTTTAAGAGCTTCCCTAACAAAGTACCACAGGTTGGATTCTAATAGGTCTGGCTGACTGTAGGATGGTGCCTGGCCAATGCAAGCTCCCATGCTTCTTGCTCATACCCTCCCCCTCCTACCACACACGTTCCTGAGAGTACCGAAAGTCACATCACCATTGCCTTGTCCAAATTTACCTTAGCCACCACGCTCCACCCCTGAGAGAATATCAATCTGTACCTCCTTTGTGTCTGCGCTACTATCGCCATTTTGGAGTAGCCCAGTAGACTTCGGTTAACGACAAATCCTGTTCCTTGATACCCGTGTTTTGGCCCATTTTTCTAATATTTTGTGCCATAAGCTGGGAAGGTGCAGCGCTGGGAACCCAACGATCTTTTGGGTAGCTTGGCCTCCCGACCTCCCCACCTGGACCTGCCAAAGTGGGTATCTGCCTTCTTCACATGCCATTACAGACTCTGCATTTGCACACCGGCTGATTCTGGGTCAGTGTTTATTGGAGTTCCTTTCCTCAAATCCACCACTATTTCTCTACAGCCTTTCAGAAAGTTCCCTGTCCCCAAATCCTGATACCCGGATGGTGGACTCTCAGCCCCAGGGTGGATCCCTCAACACCAGCTGGCACCACTTTACTTCATCAACATTGTATCTTGCAGTCAGCTCCTGACATTATGCTCAAGCTCAAAACACTTGAAGAGGATCCTCACACTCCACAAGGAGACCTTCTCAGTGCAGCCTTTTAAGGTTTTCGATAATTAGGAGGAACAAGAAAAATTAGATAAACAGGAAAGGGACAAAACTACATATCAGATGCTGGCTAAAGCCCTTCGAGGTAATATGAGTAGATCGAACCCCAATAAACGATGGGCCACATACATGTAAGCCACCCTGATTCTGCTTCAGAGGTTCCCAGAGGGGACTTGGCACACATGAATGCCTGAATCCTTGCTCCACAGAAGCTGTGCCCACACCGCAAACAAGGAGGAAACCGGGAAAATTGATTGCCCTTTCTGCCAGAGAGTGGACCAATATTCTCTTTTATAACACCACTGGAGCAACTGGCTGAAGATGCCTCCTCATCAGCACTTCTCTGCTTGACCACAGGGGATTGATGGTGCCAAGGGTGACAGTTCCCCATGGAGCTCACCCATCCCAAACCCAGAGTCATGATCATCATCTCAGGTAAGCCTATTTCTTTCCTTTTGGACACAGAGGCCACTTATCCACACTACTTGTGTGGAAGTGGAAACTTATTGACTGAAGGCTTGCTCATTGTTCAAGATTCAGACAGGGAGGGAAGCAACAGAGCCGGATAAATATTCTAGCTGGAATGCAATGGCCTTGGTGGAAGGGTCTGCTTGCTCAGGAGGGTAGTTTTTTTATTGTTTCTGCAAAAATAAGAGTAAGCATGGCTAATTGCACATCGGTGGCGTCACCGGTTCATCCATTTGCTTCTGCTTCCTGGTGGAGGGCCAGTCATTGAGTATATAAAATCTCAGACTGGAAAAACTCCTGGCAAGGAGTGGGGACAGTGCCTGCATGAGTCTCTAGTCTCCTTTATCCACTGATCTATTAGGCTTAAATACTCAGGATGGACTTCCTGAGTCCCCACCACTATTGTAGGAGTCTCAGGTATAGTCTCAAACCCCTCATTACATGGCCACTCCTAAGGATTCTTTATAATGTACAATTCTCACATCAGTTTCTAGACATCCCAGGTTCCCTTCCTGGACAGAGAGAGTCTTACTAAATTCAAAACAGTTGTAACTTTTTTATTTACTGGGGGCCTCCTGGCCTCCAAACTTGTTGCTTCTCCTTAAAAGTCACACCAGACACTCTCCTTGCCTGCATCTTCCCTAAAGCCATAACTGTCTATTAATTGTATACTGGGCTATTCTTTTATTCTTGGGTGCTCTCTTGTGTTTACATTGGTAATTTTCATGGACCATGACTGTCATGGACCTCCCCAGATATGCAGCACAACATCATATTTTAAATATCATGGAGTCTTTCCTGATAACTGTGTAAAAACCTTGCAGTTCCATAAGTGCCCAGAAGGCAGTAGCGAATTTTTTGATGGGCAGAATAACCAAATATTGGGTAGGCACAAAGTCAACCAGGTGTCCCACAGAACTTGACCATCCTATCTATTAGTTTTACAAACCCCACCAACAGGACCAAATATCCATATGGGACCAAACATGGAACCTAAAAAGTTTAGGGGAAGGCCCTGTGCATGACTAAGCCACTAAACAAACAGTCCAAACTGGCATCAAAAGACTCAAGAACCTAGTCCAATCTATGTCATCCTGCAAATCAATAGATCTAACCAAACTCGGATAAATGGCACAGCAAGTTCACTCCTGGGTGTCAATTTCATCTCTCCTTAACACAACCCACCAACTTCTTCTTTTTTTAAAAATCATTTTATGGGAGATTCAGATATCAGAAGTGACCAGTTTCTGATACACACAACACAGGTTCAACAGGCGCAGTTGTACAGCGATAATTATTATTATTATAACGATATAGAGAACACGAGAGAGAGGGGAACAATAAGAGTTAGACAAATATTATATCAGGATGACATGTTCACCTCCGCCCCGCTTGGTGGTCCACATGGAGAGAGAGTGTGGGGGAAGGGATTACATGATAAGGGAGAGGGGCAAACCACAAAAAAAAAGGGGGACTGAGCCCTGATGGTGTCATGGTTGTGCACGGGACTGCGGCCCAGTGGGACGGAGTTTCAATTTCAGCAGTGGGGCTGGGCCTCCTACTCCCACCACTGGAGAGCAGTGATGCCCAAAAACCAAAAAAAAAAAAAAAAAAAAGGGAGAGGGGCCTGAGAGCTTCAGGTGCTCAGGGACAGGGGAGCAAAGAGAGAGAGAAGAGGCAGGAGAGAGCCTCTATCCTATGTCCCATCCTTATATACCCTGGAGCCATGCCGGTCCCTAATTACAGGCAAGGACATACAGCACAGGAAGGGGTTGTGCGATATGAACACCTTACAGGAAAGGGAGTTATTAGGGTCCCACGTGACAAAACCAGACCCCAGACTCCTGGATGTGGCTAAACAGGTTACACTAGAGATCATTAACAACAGCATGTGAAACAGCCCACAGGACTGAAAGGAAGTGAACCATCATCCTAACAGCAGGGGAGTTAGCTCTGTTGTGAGACACACAAAGGCCTCAGATAACTGGGAACCATAGGGAGAACAGCTAACTTAATTTCCACACCAAATGCCAGTAAACAGTTTTCTTAATATTTTGGAGTACGTAATTGTGGAAAAGTTCTGTCTTCATCCCACACTCAAACAGCTCTTTCCAAAATATATACATATATCTATTGTGTCAGGCACATTTGTACAATTGTTGCAAACATTATTTTCTTTCTTTTTTTTTCCCAGTGTGGGATGGGGATGCTGGAGCCTGCGAGGACCAAGTTGGTCCCAAACTTCTCCAAATCCACATTCCTTTGCCTCCAATTCTTACATGTCCAAGGGCAGGGAACCACAGACACACTTTTGTAGGAGGAGCCGTCATTATTTTCAAAACATTTTCTTTCTACTTGTGCTCTTAGTATCAGCTCCTCATTCTCCTCCCCCCCCCCCCCCCCCCCCCCCACACACCTCTATCCTCCCTCCCACATGAACCCTTGAAAATTTATAATTTTTTCATGTCTTACACTGATCAAAGTCTTCCTTCACCTAATTTTCTGTTGTCTGTCCACCAGAGAGGGGCTGATATATAGATCATTGTGATCAGTTTCCCCTTTCTCTGCCCACTTTTCTCTTTTGTACTCTCATTATTGGTCCTGAGGAGTGTTTCTGTCCTGAGTTCCCTGTGTTGCAAGCTCTTATTCGTACCAGTGAGATAATCTGGTCTGCGGAGATTAGTAAGGTAGAACTGGGGAAATGATAGTGGGGAGGGAGGAAGCATTAGAGAAATAGAGGAAAGTTGTATGTGTCATTGGTGCTATACTGCACCCTGATTGGCTCATCTCTTCCTTCTGATCCTTCTGTATGGGACTGTCCAATTGTCTACAGATGGACTTTGGGCATCCACTCTGTACTCCCCCTCATTCACAGTGATATGATTTGCTGTTCTGGGTCTTTGATGCCTGATACCTGATCCCATGGATACCTCATGATCACACAGGTTGGTGTGCTTCCTCCATGTAGACTTTGTTACTTCTGAGCTAGATGACTGCTTGTTTTTGTCTTCAAGCCTTTAAGACCCCAGAGTCTTTTGATATCTTTTGATAGCCAGACACCATCAGCTTTATTCGCCACATTTGCTATACACCCATTTTGTTTTTAGTGATTGTGTAGGGAACGTGAGCATCATGGAATGCCAGGTTATTAGAACAAAGTATTCTTGCATGAGGGAGTGCTTAAGTAGAGGCCCAACGTCCATCTGCTACCTTGATACTTAACATATAAATATGTGTACATAGATCTATTTCCTGATCATTATATATAAATGTACATACATATGTACATGCCTATATTGAGACCTCTATCAATTCCCTTTGCCTCCTAGTTCTTTCTTCTATTTTCTTTTACTTTCCTCTTATCCCACTATCATGCTCAGTCTTCATTCAGGTTTCAGTAATTCCTCTCAGTTATATTGTCCTTGATCAAGCCCTACCAGGCATCGTACACCCTTCTCACCATCGACTTTAGACCATTTGTTGTTTCCTTATCCCTGGGTTTGTTAAACTCCACTTCCTTTCCCGATTTTCCCTCTTCCATGTCCCCCGACCCCCAAATCCATTGGTCTTCTTGGCTTCTCCTCCAGATTGTTTATCCCACCTATGTTATCTAGATAGACATGCAGCGACAATAATAAGCACACACACACACACACACACACAAAAGAAAAGTCCATCATTAGTCTTGGGTCTGTTTGTTGAACTTTATGTGTGTTTTCCAGTTGAGTCTTAAAGGGTGCTACGCCCTGGCCCCAAAGTCTATTTTTGGTATTCCCTGGGGACTTCATTACTTACTCCCTTGCTGATCTGTTGCATCCTTTTAGAGTTTCGCCCCAGTGTGGTGGAGTAAGATTGGGCACAACTTCTGCATTGTACCTCCAGGATTGTCCTTCTTAGCGCAAGCCCACCAACTCCTTAACCAAACAATACTCATCACAGAGTGTTGGTTATGCCTCTTCCTCCTACAAAGAAACTATCTTGTCTCTCTCATTCCATCATTCCATCATTGGTTATCTTCATAGCCAAAATAATCACAGCATCTCTACCATCAGACTCTTTTGCAATCAAGACACTGTCTTCTCCTGGCCCTTAAAGGGTTACAACCGATAGACAATGTCACTACCAACTCTTATAGTCAGTCCTTCTTTTGGCCGAATATTGAGGCTAAAAATGTGCCTCACCTGGAAGACGTTTTTATATAACATATTTGTCTACACAAGTCTGTGGCCTAACTGGGCCAGACTATGCAATGCAATCCTTCTAACTGCAGACATAACTTTCTTGGATGAGTAAGACATGGGAAACACCATACAAAAATACAAATCCGAATTGCTTCCGCAAAACTCCTATAGATGCAAAACAGCAATTGTAGCCCCTCTTCTCTTTGGAGCTGGCATAGCGCCAGCTCTGAGAACTGGAGTTGAAGGAATTGGACCTGCTACTGGTTTTCACTACGAACTATCAAAAGATCTTAGTGTTGATATGGGGGGGGGGGTGGCGAAATCGGTGACTCCTCTAACACTATAAGCCCAAATTCATTCCCTAGTGGGTATGGCACTGCAAAATAGGCAAGTCCAGGATTTCCTCAAGCAGAAAAGAGGGGAGCCTATCTTTGTCTAAGAGAAGAGTGCTGTTACTTAGTTAATTAATCCAACAAGGACAAAAGGGGTTAAGTATAAGACCCCAATGGGAAAACTTCTTTTGCTCCTGGAAATTGTGGGCCCCATGGCTCCTGCCACTTCTGGGACCTCTCAGTTTAATATGCATAACTCTAGGCTTCAGATCCTGTCTGTTCTGCTGTTTTCAGAAATTTTTGCAGGAATGTATGCGTGCTTTCACTAATTAAACCTACACAGAGTTGTATATGGCTGGGATCTACAAGTCCTAAAGTGCATACCTAATTCTGTCAAGACAGAACAATTTTAAGACTTTTGCCACCCCCATGCAGCAGGAAGCAGTTGCAGAAGATGCAACTTCTAACCCTATTACCCAAAGGAAACACTAGTGGGGCTGGCTGGTAAGATGGCACCTGGCCCATTCTAGCGACTCACTCCCATGCATCGCATTCACATCCTAGACCCTCTCTGTCCCGACACCTTCCTGTAAGCATCAAAAGCCTTGTCCAAAACTGTCCATGAGGAGGCTCTGCAGTGTTCTCCCAACCCTAGCCACTAGTCTCCACCCCTCAGCGTATACCTGTCCACACCTTCTTTGTGTTGGGGCTGCTCTCACCATTTTGGAGAGTAGATTTCACTTCCCAATAAAGCCTGTGACTTCATACCTGTGATTCAGTCCACTTTCCTAACAGATACCTTTATTTACAAGTCAGCAATGTACTCTTTTATATTTGCGGAGGCTAAGCATATAAATCCAGGGCATTGTCAGGCCATCTTCACAAGACTAAAACTCTAATGAAGAATACCTTCTTGTCTCCCCCACATTCTGGTAGCCCAGGGTTTGCCTTGGCTTATGGCAATGACATAATTCAATTTTGGCGTGGCTCCCTTCCCTTTGTCTGTCTCTGTGTATTCTTTCCTTTTTTACAAAGACACCACCAAGATTGATTTTGGACCTAGCCTAATCCCCTATTCTTGTTGGTGTGGTTCCTTGAATTGCTTGCTTCCAACTCAAACGACAGAGTAGAGTTGCTCGAACTGGTTTTTGCAGCTGTCAACTCCAATGGAGTAGAGAGCCAGCTCTCCAATACCACCAACCTTATGGTAAGCAGCTGAGTGTTTGGCCATCGTACCACACTGGACTCAGAGGTTTTAAATCTACCTGCTGAACAGAAGGGAAGAAACTTGTCTCTCATGTTCTTTCACAATTTACATAATCTTTCTTTGTCTTTCTGAAAAACATGCAAATTACAGCTGCTTCCTCAAGGATCTGGAAACCATCTCTTTCAAAACATAATGGTCCAAAAAAGATCACACTGGGACTCCTCTGTTTTCCCCAGAAAGAAATCAACATAACTATACATATCTTGCCCTAAAGAAGCTGGAAAAAATAGCAATTTCATTTTAATGTGAATGTAATGAATGTACCCACTCAACTACATAAAAGATAACTTTTTCCCTTCTGTTTCTGTAATCTCTCCAGCAGATTGCCCTTGATGCTTCACATTCTGGTTTACTGCTTATCCCAAAATCAAATTTTAATTTCTCTTCTATGTTTGGGAAGAGGCGGTTGATTTTGTAAATAGGAATCCACCCACAGCAAGAGGTACTTTTATTTAGCGTTTCCTCTCTTCAAAGGAAGACAGAGCTATCCCTGCTTTGCTAACAAATGTCGGAAGCTAACAAATGTCATCCCCACAGATTCTCCCCCAACAGCTATGCTGCCTCGATATGAGCACATGGTTGATTCTCTCCCTGTAGAAGCAGTCATTCTTTGATTATCTCCTCCCACCAAGGCACCCATACCCTCCTTGCCTTCCCCTCATGCAGGTATGAGTTTTCCTCACCTGAGCTCAGAGACTTAACTTTGATTACCACCCACCATGTGTAACTGCTGAATATGCATGTCTTATAGCTACCTACAAATAGCCCCCAAACAATAAAGATGCTTTCTCTCTTTCGGCTCACTCCTCTTCCTCTCATACAGGCCCCTTCTCTCTCCTGTCCTCCTGTCCTTCATGCCCACGCTGATCCAGCTGGTGAGACCATGGATACCATGAAATGTGTCTCACTCCTTTATTTTACCTTCTCTTCTATCTCTCTTATTCTCTATGACTTTACTAATATCTAGCTATCTAGCTATCTGCCATACAATTGTTCTTACCAGACCCGTGATAGTGTGAGGAGCTGGTTTCCCCCACAGCCCTGGGAGGGGAATATAATGTGGAAAAGGTAAAATTAATTTAAAAGTTTTGTATTTTATTTCTAGGACTTGATTGCACCTGTTGGTTAGCTGAAAGTACCAACTTTTTTTAAAATCAAAAAAATACAAACTTTTATTTTTATCAAAAAAATAAAATATTTGATTGAATGTATCCATAATATGGCCAGACAGGTAGAGGACACAAGTGGTGGAGGAGATGTGTTTTACTCAATAGGCACATCACTTCTTGATGCAAGCAATGCAGGAATGTAAGGAGGCAGGCCTAAAGATGACACACAATTTGAATTTTTATAATCATGGAAACCAGATTTACTTGTTTAATCACCAGATTTTAAAATATTGACTTAACTGTCTTAATTTAAAACAAATAAAATTACATCAATATTTTAAAAGGCACTTAAAATATGCCTGCTGGTGGAAAAATCTAACAAGATAGGAGATTTGGACCTCAATTAGCAATTTATGACCTAGCATCATACGGGTCTGCAAGGTCTTTGTAGGAACTTGAGAATCAAGGCACTTCACGCTAATAAAATGGAGGGCCTTGGTTTGAGCTAGAGTGCATCTGAATGTTTGGTAACAATTCGTGTTCTCTAACAATGTATTCCATTGGGTAGACCTGCTTCACAAGACTTCTTTGAAGTGTTGAAGAGCAAGGATGTCACTTTGAGGACAAAATTGTACCTGACCCAACTCATGGATATGATTGTGGAAATTGGAAAACTAATAAGGAACATCAAACAAGAATTAATGCATTTGAGTTACAGTGTTGACAAAGAGTATTGCAAGACACTTAAAAAGAACAAACAAATCTTTCTTGGAGAAAGTACAACCAAATGTTCCTTAGAATTGATGATGATGAGATCAGATTCTGAAAAAGGAACATCATGCTTGGTAAAGGGTATGCAAAAAAAGAGGAAGAAGCTTCACAAGATAGAGTTAGACAGTGACTGCAACAAGAGGCTCAACAAAATGGCAATTATAAAGATAGTGTCAACCCAAGCAATGTTTCATTCTGGTGTACCGCTAGTTGATATGTGTTAGAACCAATTTCATCTCCATAGCATCTAACAATGACAATCCATGATCTTTGTACATACTCAAAAGCTTGTAGCTAAGGAGATGTTTTCTTTGTATTTAAGTCAAGGAGATGGCAAGAAGATCCCTGGGAGGGTCCTGAAACGACTGACATCTCAGACAACGCCAGCTGCATTGGGAAATGCATTGTTCACATAGTTACTTTAGAAAACTGTTCTTCTAAAAGGATGCTTTGCGATCATCTACTGACTGCCTTTCACAACCTCTCTTGCAGTCCTGTTACCGCTGCAATTTAAGCTTGTATCCAGTCCCCAGATTTCACCTAAATATATTGAGCCAATCACTTTGCCATCCTCCATTTCCAGATTCCCCACCAGTCTCCTGTTTCTTGAAATCATAAAGCTGAGCACTAACCATAAATTTTATATTGTTAATTCCTAATTTTATCATGAAGATATGGCGGTTTGCCTCCACTTAGAGTATTTCATTTTCTGAGATTGAATGTCTCCCCAGTTCTAAATTATTTTGAGCCTTCCATAAATCTATGTTTCTACACATTGGGCTATAATCCACAAGGTTGGCAGTTGGAAACCACCAGCCACTTCCCTGGCGAAAAACAGGGCTATCTATTACCATAAGCAATTACCAAATCTGAAACTCGCAGGGGCAGTTCTACCCTGTCCGACAAGATCACTATGAGCTGGCATAAATTCAATGACAATGAGACTGCTCTTCTCCACATCCTTTACTAGTGTCAGATACATGAGCTGCAAAGGCACATTATCTTCAGAGGCCACTAGGGCACGAAGCACCTGGAATCCATGGTACTAGCAAGGGACTTTTAATCCCTTTCCATTTCCACGGATTTCCCTAGAGTTACGAATAGTAAGTAAAAGGACTCCTACATTCTTACATAGCTCCACCTTCTAAAATGGGCTCTTATTCTTGACTTCCTTGTGGGATGAAGACAGAACTTTTCCACAATTATTATGCTCCAAATATTAAACAGACTATTTACCAGCATTTGTTATGGAAGTTTAGTTAGCTATTCCCCCTGAAGTTCCCAGTTACTTAAGGCTTTTGTGTTGTCTAACTACAGGCTAACTCCCCTGCGGTTAGGATGATGGCTCACTTCCCTGGAAGCCTGTGGGCAGGACTCAAGAGTCATTGATAATGGCCCCTAACCTGACAGAAGTGTTCATCTACCCCGAGGCCCAAGATCTGGTCTTGTCACTCCCACAGTCATTAGGCATTCCTAAGACCACTCCCCTTATCACCATATAGCCCTTAAGACAGCCCTCTGCTGTAATATATGCTCTTGCCTGTAATTAGGGGCCTGGCTTGGCTCCAGAGGGTATATAGGGATAGGACATAAGATAGAGAATCTCTCTCTCTCTCTCTCTCTCTCTCTCTCTTGCCTGGTTCGCTCCAGCCTGCCTCCCTCCAGGCTGCCACTCTCCTGTCTCTCTCTCCACATGGACCATCTAGTGGGGCGGAGGTGAGCATGTACTATGAAAGGATGTATATGTAACTTCTAATGCTCTTTTCTCTCTCTCTCTCTCTCTCACTCTCTCTCATGATCTCTATATCGGTGTTATAATAAATAATAATTATCGCTACACAACTGCCTGTTGAACCCTTACTGTGAGTATATCAGAGGACTGGCCACCCCCTGATAGCTACCTTTCTTTCCTTTCATTTTTGGTTAACCCTCTGAATGTCTTGACAGTCTGTTGTATTTAATTTTGATGACACTTTCACCTCAATTCTCACAGATCTAAAAAGAAGTTTGGGGAGAACCCGGATTCAGCACAGTAAATTATACTCACTTTTCCCTCTTGAGTGCACCTTCATGGGTTAAGGCACATTTAGATTTTTGCCAGCCTTCAGTCTTCTGCTGTAGTAAAATTGGGAAGGCCCATTGTGAATCCCTGGCTGGACTGCATTCAGGCACCTCAAATGTCTCTTATTAATAAATACTTTAGCCTTTGAACTTCTTTGATTTAAGAATCTGGGCACAACTGTACTATAGACAGAGCATCAACGGCTAATTAAAAGCACCTTTGATCTCAAAAACTTTGATCCCCCTACATAGTAAATTAGAAGGAAAAAAACATCCCACATAAAGAACCATTGTGGGATACTTTCCTCATTTTTTGGTATATGGAAACAGTGATTTCTATGCAAAATAGTGTTACTAAATTAACTAAAAATGTGAAACATCAGGTGGCTGGATCAGCCCCTCCTAGCTTTGTTCCCAGTGTTTCACAGTCTGTTGCCAATCCTTTGAATCCTTTTGCTTTTTTGTCTAAAAATATTTTGACTCTGCGCCTTTCTTTCCAACAAAATCAGCTGCTAAACTAGTCTCTGAAATGCCCATGAGAAACTGTCATGATACATTTGCCGAGAGTAGTCCATGTATTTCTATGATCCCTTCGACATTTCAATAAATGAAATGGGGGCCCATGTTCAACTTCCTCTGGCTTCTTATACACAGAGTAATGGCTTTGATGGAGGTGTGATTTTTTTATCTTTTAGCTGACTATACCCAGAAGACAGCAAAGACTTTGGCTTGATTCACACCCTCTACTAAAGTTAGAACTCAAGTCTATCCGTTAGTATCGCAGACACTAAACAAACAAACAAAAAACCTTCATGTCATTGCGTCAATGCTGACTTATAATGATCCCTTGTGCGGTTCTGAGACTGTAACTGTTGATGGGAAAAGAAAGCCCAGATTTTCTCTAACCACGCAGACGGCAACCCAACCCTACACCACCAGGGTACCTAGGGTGACAGATAACTCCCCCTAAAATGGGATGATAGCCAACAACATACCATCCGGAATTTTAATATATCATATGCAAGTAAAATGGTACTGGCCATCGCCCAGCAACAATTGCAGCAGTGCATTGACAGGAAGCTGCCTCGGGTTCAGGCTGGATGCAGAAGAGGATGTGGAAGAAGGGATGTCCGTGCTGGTTCAGACAGGTCTTGACCAAAAGCAGAGAATACTAGAAAGACATTTACTTGGCACAGTGGCTGTCACAATGGGCTCAAACATAGGAACAATTGTGAGCAGGACCTAGGACTGGGCAGTGTTTTGTTCAGGTGTGCCTAAGATCATTATGGGTCAGAACTGACTAGGTGGCACAGAGCAACGAGGAATTATGGCTAGAGGGACCATAATAATTGGCCACATCTTAATGTGCTCAGAATTGTGTAACAGTGTAAGATTTTCTTCTTTGACACTTCAGAAGGAAGGAAAAACAAACTCATGATGCTATCAAAAAACCCTAGAGTTTTCGAGAATTTCATTGGACTTAGAGAAACCAAAATTTGAACATAACCCTTAGTAAATGAACTTGGATATCTCCCTACCAGGTTTGGGACTCATCTTTAAAATCACTACAAACTGAATTGATCACATATAATTTAGCATTTCTGTGATTACTTTCAAAAAATGAGTTACCATCTGAGTTTTCATTTGTTTTGCCTTTCTTTACTCTGGGTAACTTGTTCAATTCTTGGGTTTTGTGAAAGGATCTAATTGTTTGGGCTGGGTTTGGACCATGCAGCCCCTTCCCCCCACCTCTCAAGGTCAAAGCTGGACTGTGCAGTCCCTGCTTTTGGCATTCCAAGGAGCTTCTTTCCAGGCCGGGTCTATACAGCCCCCTCCCTCAGCATTCTAGGAAGGGGGTCTGTGGAAAAACAAGATGATTTACTCACAGACCATATCTTGACTCAGATCCTGCACCTGCAGCATCAGAAAGTCTCATTCCCCTTAACAGGACATAACGTCCTTGGCTCAAGCCCTATATATGTCCCACTGTCTCACTGCCAGGTGCAATTTCCATCACCTAACTCATGGGGTCACGGACCCCTCCTGTAAGCTCAAAATTCTCCTGTCCCTTTCTCTGCTCTCCTTTTCCTTCCCTTCCCAGGAGTTCTTTCCTTGACTCAATAAAGCCTTTCTCAACTTCACATTCCTGGCTGAATTCTATCTCTGCTCTACAATTCCATTTTTTACCTCTCACTAACCTCTGCCCATCTGAGACTCAGCAAGTAATTATTATGTAGGACTTGCTTGAGTAAATTACATCTAAGAATGCTACATACAATTCAAAACTTGAGTTTCCTTTGTGTGTCTTATTTAGTGCTCAACATAAGCCTGAGTTTTTGAGCTGGCCTGACAACTCTAACTAATTATGTAGTTTTACCGTTTGATCTTCTGACTATGACTAGTCCTACCCTCACCATTCACCACCATTGGGCAATCTTTTAGGTCTTCGAGAAACTACTTCTTACACTTGGGCCCTTGCTAACTATTCTGAGAAGTTCTGATATAATTTGGTCTAATGGAAAAGTACACTGAAAATTATAACTGTTTTTTTTTTTATTGGTATCATAGGGCCTAACAAAACAAATTATTTTAAATTGCTTCTCTAAAGGATTCCATCATGGGATATAAAAAAGGTTTTTCCCCAGGCTGTTCCCCATATTTATTATATGCCAGCCTAGGACCCTGCTTGTAAAGCATGGTCAATGATGGTCACACACTTGGAAGCAAGCTGCTTAGAGGTGATCTCCCTGAAAACATCAGCCATCCAGAGCAATCAGACACATTGTTTGTTTCACCATAGGGTGGGGCACACCCCCTGCTGATAAGGAGAGTCAGAGATAAGGTCCAACCAATTCAAGGAAGACCAAATTAGACTGCCATCTTGATTCTAGGATTCACCCATCTTGTCACATGTGTCCCCCTAATCCTTCCCCTTCTTATTGTGTGTACACCCCTAGAGTGTTCCTTTTCCTTTGCAGTATTGCCTATGGTACAACCCCTCCCTATGACATATGTGATTACCTGTGATCAGGGGACGCTAACATGCCCCCAAAGTAAAGTGACCAGATTTTAAGCGGGACACCATTGACTAGAGGATGGGGTGGGGTACTTGATTACAAATTTGGTCTTTATGAAGCAACAAAAATTTTCATAGAATGCAAAAATAGTATTGTAATATATCTATTTTAATACTGTAGTATGTTGCTAAATTGTTAAAAAGCAGGACATCTGGTCACTTGACCCCAAAGGATATGTAAGCCTTGGTTGGAAATATATTTCTTCTTCTCCCACCTCCATGGGAACCACCATGAGGGACTAAGGTGATTATGTATGCTCCCATAAAATGTGTCTGACTCCTTTATTTTATCTTCTCTCCTTCCTCTTCTATTCCCTATGACTTCATTATACTCTTTATATATTTTAGCAGTATAATTCCACCTATAGACCCCACTAGGTTGTTAGAGGCTTGTTTACTCTAATAGCTCATGAAGCATGTAAATGGAAGGATTGTGACTCTGTGACCCAGAGACCAGAATAACTTAATGGTACCCATCTACCAACTGCTCTGAAAAGGATTACATTAGAAGATTTGAAGAGTGAGAAAACAATGTGGAACAAAATTCAAAATCATAAAGCAACGGCCCAAAAGAAAAGACCAACTCACTGGTTGAACAGGGCCTGTAGGAGCACCTAAGACTCTGGCTCTCAGTCACATTTCCTTTGGAACAGGCACAAATATACCTCCCAAAATTTCAGGCAGATATCTCTCTTGAAAATTCTTGAGATCAATGAATGAGTGCTACCAAAATTGCATCCATTTGTTGAAAGATTTCAATTGGTATTTTCATAGTTCTTGGATCCTTGCTTTTGGGATTTGGATTTCTTCCTCCAATATCATCAGTTCTTGATTATATTCTGCCTCTTGAAATGGTTTAACATAGACTAAATTTTTTTTTTTTAGTACAATGACTGGGTCCTCCCTCCAATTTGCTCCTTGCCCAGAGACTTCATTTAAAATTGCAATTCAAGTCTTGGATTTTTTTTTTCTGTATGTCTTTTTAGAGGTTGATAGTGCTCTTCCCTTTTGATTTTCTAATTCCAGGTCGCTGTGCATTTCATTATAATTCACCTAGTTTTTTGGGCTTCCCTTTGAAATCTTTCCAGCTTTGTAATGTAATTTTGTTAGGAGTCTTGAGAAGAGATATATACCTCCGTCCTTGGCTTCACGCGAAGCCTGGTTTGTGAGCTAAGCCAGTTTTATGCAATTTAGAAGAAGTTTCAGGTTTATAGGGACACCCACAGGGTCCCTCACCCTTTATACCTACCTGGAAGTTGCTAAAAAAAAGGTAGGCTCTCAGAATGCAGCATCTGGGAAAAAGAATGTCAGAACAAACACTTCGGCCTTTTCAATTCTTCAACCCGGAGGCGTGGTTGACCCTGGTCAGCGCCATCGGCTGAATTGAATTCACCTATCCAAACTGGACCAATCCAGGTGCAGCCCACCTGGCTGGAACCTCAACCTCTGAGCATGCGCAGTGTACCACCCTTTCCTGGCCGATAGCTGGAACCTCAGAGCATGTGCAATGGACGCCCTCTTCCCTGTACTGTTCTACCTAACAGTTTCTTCCATTTGTCTTTGCTGCCCTACATGCAAGATCATATTTCGGCCTCTCCTGACATGCGCTTTGTTCTTTTGTTTCTTTTCTCTCTTTTTTACTGACATTTTGCTGTTGGTAGGATATGCATGATTTCGTCCCACACATCTGGTCTTCTATCATTTTCTTGAGACGGTGCTGAGATTCGTAGGAGATGATTCAAGCAACCACAGTATGTGTCAAAACTGTGTTGGGCTTTTTCACAGAAGCACTAGCAACAGCCAAGGATCAGAGAATGTTTTCAAAGGGAAGGATCTGAACCGAAAGGAAGGTTGTAGGGGAGAAATAAACTGCAGGGCTAGATTCTAAAAACAGCCCTGCTAAAAACTGCTATTCTAGTCTTTTAAAAAAGTAATAATAAAAACTAGTCAAAAGATTGTTAGACTGTAAAACTCAAATGACTTGGTGAGTTATTTGAATCAAATTCTAACTTCATAGACATTGGAGACGGGCATTTCTTCTCTCCAAACAATCAATATATTCTTTCAATTTTAGATGAGGGTGTGTTATGTTTTCTTGCTGCATGTCAAGAAATGATATATCGTTTATGTTTATGGTCATGCCAACGAGAAATGCTGCTTTTACACCCTAGAATCAGATTCAGAGGCTGAGCTGATAAGCATGGTGATCATGGGCCCTCGGAGGTAAGACTTGGGGCACAGAGCATTCAAATCGCCTATTCGATCTCAGCCCACGGCATAGGTTGTAGAGTAGCTAGTGGGTTGGAACCGTGGTCAATGGTTAAAAGTTTTCTTACTGTATTGATACTCTGTTTCTCTTTCTCACTCTCCCAACTTTTCTTCACGTATATTGAATAACCATCATGTGATTTTACCTGATGACCTTGTTTTTGCTCAATTAACTAATTTTATGGTGGGTCTAGCAATTATTGAGTAAATAAAGGAATTCTACCAACAAAAGACTCCTTTTGATCAATATAGGAGAGAGAGAACACGATATAATAGGTATTACCCTTACATACATGTAAAGCAGTACAAAAGTGAATACAGGGCTGAGCCCCAGTGGTGTAGTTGTTGTGCTCGGGACTGTGGCCCACTGGGATGGAGGTTCAATTCCAGCAGTGGCTCCACAGGAGCAAAGGCTGGGCCTCCTACTCCCACCACCAGAGGGCAGTGATGCCCCCAAAAAACAAACAAACAAACAAAAATGAATACAAAGTATGGATAGGACTTCATACAAACGTTCAGAAAATTAGTAGGAAAAAACCAACTAAAACTTTTCTCTTTGAGAGACAAGAAAATACATTTTGTGATTGTTTCTAGTAAACTTTGTGACAGATTTATAACTTAACCTTGAAGGGACATTCCAAAGATCAGAAGTACCAAACATATATTCTTATGAACCAGGAGATAAAGGACACCAGAGTCTAATAAGCCAAATGTATTAGAGACCTGTTCAGGGGCAGTTTTCACACCATGCCAGGTGGCAGCACAGCCCCACTCGGTGCAATTTCAGACTTTATATATCCAATGACTGGCCCTCCACTGCAAAGCAAAAACAAATAGATGAACTGGCTCCACTGGGATTTACAATTAGCCATGTACCCTTATCTTTGCAAAGACAATAAAAAAAACCTACTCCCCTAAACAAGCATACCCTTCCATCAAGGAAATTCCATTCCAGTGTGTCTATTTAATTTGCGCTGCTTGCTTCCCTTCTTTGTCTGAATCTTGAACAATGGGTGAGCCTTTAGTCAATAACTTTCACTTCCACAATACAAACAGAAAAATGTCAAACTGGTGGCACTTCTATGAGATTCCCAGGCAACAAAAGGTCCATGGGAAAATAGTGTCAAGAAGCAAATAATGTCTCGGGTGAAGGGGGGTAGGGAGGGGGAAGGTTAATGATGGTTATCCCCTAAAATAGAACAGGTTGGTCCCATTCACCTCAAAGGGAACTCACTTCCTCCTTGATAAGCAGCCAAAGCTCTAGTTTAGGCCAATGCTAATCTTATCCATATTAACCAAGATCTCTCTCTCTTTTTTAAAACATTTTGAGGGCTCCTACAGCTCTTGTAACAATCCATACATCAATTGTATGGAGCACATTTGTATATGAGTTGCCATCATTATTTTCTAGACATTTATTTTCTATTGAGTCCTTGGGGTCAGCTCCTCTTATTTCCTCCCTTGTGGGATTATAGAGACATTTTCCCAGCTCTGTTTACCCCAAAGATATGCCAAACATTAGAGGCTGTTTGTCAACACATGGTAGGAGAAAAGATGCATTCAGCCTCCAGACTACTGTTGGGTCCCACCACAGGTGGGGTCCACTCCCTGCTGCTAAGGACAATGGACTACTTCTCCCTGAAGGCCTTCAGCCATCAGTCTGGTCCACTGTGGGTGGGGCTCATGCCCTACTGGTAAAGGTTTCCAAGGGGAGCCAGAGAACAAGTCAAACCTGCTCAGTGACATCCAAAATTAGACTGCCTCCCTGAATCTAGAGTCCACCCATCTTGTCTCATGTATACCTCCAATCCCTCCATTCCTTTTACATGTATACCCCTGGATTGTCCCCCTCCCATTACTATATTATCTATAGCACAGCCCCTTCCTGTGACATATGTCTTTACCTGTAATTAGGGGGCTTGCAAGCCCCCCCCCCAAATATATAAGCCTTGGTCAGTTATAAGCCTCTCTTCCCCAACCCTCTCTCCCCTGTTCCTTATCCCCCTGCCCCTCCTCCTCTCCTGCCTTCTCTTCCCAAGCTGTGCAGAGACCTGGCTGTTGAGATCATAGCCATCCAGGAGAATGAGCATGCTACCATGAAGTGTGTGTGACTTCTTAGTATATGTGCCGCCGAAGCAAGCGCTGTGTCTGACTTCTTTATTTTACTCTCTCCCCCTCCCCCAATCTATTTATGACTTTACTATAATCTTTATATATTTCAACCATGCAATGGTGCCTATTGAACCCACAATTAAATTAGTTGGTGGGGGGGGGGGGGCTTCCCGCATACTCCCCCCACCCCCCATGGCCGCTTGATAAATTATAAATTATTATTATCATATCACACACCAATCGCTGTCTCCTTTTCATCATTGTTTCTGTTGTCCATCCCTCTTGGAGGGTGGTGATGGTTATGTGTTGATCAGTTCCCCATTCCTCCCCTACTCTCCCCACCTTCTCCCTACCCTCTTAGTATCACTACTCCCATTCCTATTCCTGGATTCCATGTGCCGTGACCTCTTATGTAGTATCTGTACTTGTGCACATGCTCTGGTCTAGCCATCAGGGAAAGGCAGTACTAGTGGGGGGTCAGGAAGCCTCGAGCAACTTGAGAAGTGTTATGTGTTTCATCAGTGCTTTACTGCATCCTGATTGATTCATCCTTCTGTGAGGGGTCTACAGATGGGCTTTGGTCTACAGAGGGGTCTTCAGACCCCCTTGTTGTGAACAATACATTCTTTTGTTTGTTGGTTGGTCTTCTGAGGCTTATTTCCTGGTCCTGGTAACACCTCACGATTGCACAGACTGGAGAGCTTCCTCCATGTAGACTTGTTGCTTCTCTGCTAGGTGACCGCTTGTTTAACTTCAAGCCTTAAGACCCCAGATGCTCTATCTTTTGATAGCTGGACACCATCCGCTTTCTTCACCACATTTGTTTATGTACCCGTTTTGCCTTCAGCGACTGTGCCGGGAGTGTGAGCATCACAGAATGCCAGGTTGCTAAAACAAAGTGTTCTTGCATGGGATGAAGGTATGAGCAGAGACCCAAAGTCTGTCCATTCCCTCAGTGTATTGCTATATATATATATATATATATATATATATATATATATATACACACACACACACACACATACACACACGGGCTAATACCTCTATGTTTATGAATTAATGTATTAACATAAGTACCTATGCTTATACCTCTATCCATATCTTTGCTTCCTAGATTGTTCCTTTGTTTCAACTTCTTCCTGCCTATCAACAACCTTGCCCTCCTTCCACCTCTTTGTAATTTCTTTCAGCTAGATTACTGTGCTCCTACACCCCCAGGATCTCTACATGCTTGATTTTCATTCCCTAATTGTTCCCTGTCTATGGTGTTGTTTGCTCACCACTCCCTTCCCCCACCTCCTTTTCTCCAAGTTCCTCCTGGAACCTCCGTCCGGTTGCTTTCTCCTGGAGTGTGTTTCCCTTGCCTATCTTATATCAGTACACAATCCAACAATAACAGAGACCAAACAAAAGTTTGGAAAAAAGAAACACCACATAATTCCAGGTCTGTCCACTGACCTTTATGACTATCCCCCCACTGTTCCTGGGAGTATTCTGAGAGCTTCCTCTCCTAGCCTGAAGTCTATTTGGGGGATTCTTTAGGGCCTTTTTGTATTTTCATTGCCCCCTTGCTGCTGTTCTGTTATATCTCCTTCTTGTGTGTGCAGTGTGTGTGTGTGTGTGTGTGTGTGTTTCAGATGGGACTTACTCTCCACTGTGTATCCCCAGTAAGTGTCTTCTGTCACAGTATGTTCCAGCAAGGGGACAGCATGTCTTGAGCTGTTGTCAGCCCTACAATCCTCTCTGTGCCTTGGCAGCTCCATGCAGGGACGTTGTTCTCCAGGCTTGGTGTGCCAGGCTTCCTCCTTTTCCTTCTTGGTTTACCTCCATGTGGGCAAGGCATGTTGTCCCTTGTCCACACTCTGTAGGTTTAGTGTTGTCCTCTGTAGCGCATACATCTAGGGAGGGGATGAGTTTGGCTCGGTTTGGGGCCGCCCCCCAGCCCAATCTTTTCATGCCTTCTTCTACGTGGCTGGTGGCTGCACTGCCCTCAAAGTTTGGTACACCATGGGTGAGGTCTGCATGCACACTCCCAATTCTATAGAGACATAAACAACACTCTTACCTTGCATTTAACCAACATCTTATCAACCATTGACCACCACATTCCATCTTTCCTTTGTTCTCTATATACATAGACCCCCCTCTCCCTTCAAATGGTGCAGAGATTTGTATTTTTAGTGTGTGTTTCCTACTTCCAACTGTTATTCCTCAATAAAACTCCTTTTCTTTTGTTCTAAACAGTGTATGAGATTTTTCACTGATAATAAGAAAGCCTATGATTTTTCCTTAGAAATCAAGATGTTAAACTTCATATGTGAGACTATCCCCAACCTGCTTATTTGCCCTATGTAATGTAGATTCCATAGCTTACCCAATGTGAAAGTTAGATTTTATGTCAACTTGATGGTATTCCTTTAGAGGTAGAGGTGGAGTCCAACCTATTAATCAGATCACAGCCTAATGATGCCTCCTTTGGGGTGTGGCCTTTTTATAAGAAAAACACTGAGAAGTTCTCACCTCTTTTTACCTTTCTGGGTTGCAGATCTGGCCTGCCAACCCTGAGAGCAGTGGTACCCTGCCATGCTCTAGCACATCTGGTTTTCACTTGATCCTGCACTCACTGGCCTGTGATCTCCCAGCTTCCTGCTTTACTGGCCTGCTTTATCCATTGGCAACTGTATGAATCTGAGAGTCTCCAAGTAATATTTGGCCTATTGACTTAATTTGGATTGGGCTGTGCCAGCTTCTTGATATAAAATTATAGCTTAATTTAAAGTTCACATATGAGTATCACTGGTCTTGTTTCTCTAGAAAACTCAGTCTAACACACCAAAGGAGCCTACCCTTAAGATATGAGATACTTTTTCTGGTGGTGTCATTAGTTATGCATTGGGCTGCTAGCTATAAGATGAGCAGTTTAAAACCACCGGCCACCTCATAGGAGGGAGAGGAAGCCTTCTACACCAATAAAGAAATACAGTATGGGAAACTGAAAAGTCAGTTATACTCTGTCTTACTGGGTGTCTATCAGTCAGAATCAACTCAATGGCAGTGAGAGTTATTTGTTTGCTTCCTTGTGGAGAGCGGGATTCAGAGGCCATTGTTTGTTCTGCAAACAGTCCCTACCACCCCAGGGCTTTATCAAAGACCACCAGATGCACAAAGGACACCTATCTCATGCTGGGACACACCCAGCCTTTTCCTGTATCGGTTCCTGGCATCTATGTTTAGTTTATATTTTACCCTTTTGTATAAGCCATATAGCTTGCTTTGTTTGTGTTACATTTTAGTTATTATACCTTTGTTTTGTTTTATAGTGCTTACATATGTTGTAACCTTTAGTCCATTAGGTTATATTGTAGCTTTGTGATTGGTTGCATTAAGTTGTCTCCACTTTGCTCCTGCATACCCCAATTAGCATACTGGACCAACTTGAGGAGTACAGCCCCTTTTGCGGTGTTTTTTCCTTATCTGGCACTCGGCCAGGATTGGCCCCTGTTGACTCTACCTCATTAGCATAAGCTGTGACCCTTACTCCTGACCATCGGCTTTATATACCCTGAGTTTTGCCCCAATAAACGAGGCTTAATCAGAAACCTGTCTTGCCTCCATTCTTCGCGTCCCCTGCCCATCTTCGTCTTCCAGGCTCCGGACCCAGAGACCACGTTGTGAATGTCCCACGGGCTGGGACATTTCCTGATAATCTGTCTCTTTTGAGTCATTTCCTCCCTAGAAGGTATCTTATCAAAGCAAGTGAATATTAATTATGACCAGACCTGGCACATCAAGCATGAACAGAAAGGTCAGCTACAATCTTCACCCCCAAACAGGAAATTATGTAAATCGAGGATGTTTCCTGAGAACCTCGGAACCATCTCTTAAAAGTACAATCAAGAAAACTCATATTGATACATCCCAGTTTCCTGGATGATGAGCATAACTTCAGGTCTCATGACTTGAATATAGTAGAAAATTAGTAATTTTACATTAAACAGGTATGCAATGACTTGCAGCTACTTAGCTATGTAAAGGATAATAATCCTTTCTGGTTTTGCCTTATATGTAGTGAGTTGCTTATGATGTCCCATGTGGTAGTACATAATGTGGTGTTAACTTGAGACTATTAAGAATTAAGAGTGGGGGGCTGAGCCCCGGTGGCGTAGTGCTTGTGCGCGGGACTGCAGCCCACTGGGACGGAGGTTCAATTCCAGCTCCACGGAGCAAAGGCTGGGCCTCCTACTCCCACCACCTGAGGGCAGTGATATCCCCCCCCCCCCCAAAAGAAAAGAGTTAAGAGTGAAGAATTGTCAATCAAGTCACAGTCTGATGACCTCATTGGAGGCACAGTGGAGATAAATAACTCACTGGAGGCCGGATGCTCCTTTCTCTGTTTCACATTCCTGTTGAGAAGCCATGTGGAGACACACCACCAGAGTCAGAGGCCTGGAGCTGGAGGAGCCATGTGGAGATCCAAACCAGTGCTGAGATGCTTCCACCACCACTGGATCGACAAGCCTTTCCACACACTGGCCTCATTCAGCATTATTGTATGTGTTGTATCTGAAGAGGAATTTATAGTTGAGTATGTTAGTATGGGTAAACAAGAGAAACAAATCCACAGAAACTCGTATGTATATAAGATAGAGTTTTACATGGGGAATTCAGGACAGATGAACCCTTTAGGACCTGTGATGAGAGGGGTGATACTGGGAGGGAGGAGAGAAGGTAGAGTAGAAAGGGGGAATCAATTGTAGAGATCTACTATAATCTCCTTCCAGGAGTACAGACAAAAGGGAAGTGGGTGAAGGGACGCATTGGACAGTGTACGACATAACAAAATAATGATAATTTGTAAATCATTAAGGGGTTCATGATGAAGGGGGAGTGAGCGAGAGGGAAAATATGGGGAGCTAATACCAAGGGCCTAAATAGAAGGATGATGACAACAAATGTATAAATGTGATCTGCATACAATTGATGTATTGATTTTGATAAGAGTTGTGTGAGTTCCCAATAAAATGATTTTTTTTAAAAAAGACAGTTTTATACAAAAGGTAAGTGTACATTAAGAAAGCATCCCAACCCAGTCCAGTCCAAGCCCATAAGTCTGACATTAGCCCATATGTCCAACACCGATCTACAAAGTCCTCACAACAAACCAGTAAATTGCACGGACATATGTAGATTATAGGATTAAGGTGTAGGTGTTACTTAACTGCAATTGTTAGGTTAAAGAGTTGTGTATAGGGCTGAGCCCCTGTGGCATAAGTGGTTGAGTGCGGAACTGCAGCCCACAGGCAATCCAGAGGCGGCTGGGTAGCGCCCACGACCACCAGAGGCAGTGATGCCCACACACACACACACACAAAAAGAAAAGAAAAAAAAAAGAATTGTGTATAGGTGCCAAGTTGGCAAGGGGTGGATAGTGATAGTTAAGGTTTACTGTGCCATCCTGATCAATAAGCATATGTAGGATTAATTGCTCTTTGATGGTCAGATCAATGTGCCTTAGATAGTTCTGTGCCTCAGCTAGTAAGGCTCACTTCCTCTGAGACATCCCTGAGGAGAAGCCACATGAACTTCCCCTGATGCAGCCATGGGTGCTGGAGAAGCCGCATGGAGATCCTTGCCAGCACTGAGATGCTTACACCACCACTGGATCCAAAGACTTTCTACCCACTGGCCTGTGATCCCCCTGCACTCAGTGTCATTGTGTGTGTTTGGGGAGTTTGAGGAGGACTTTGTAAATCAGTGTTGGACATCTGGGCTAAGTCAGACTTACAGGCTTGAATTGGATGAGGTTGGGATGTTTTCTAAATGTACACTTACCCTTTATATGAAACTCTCTCATACATTTCAGATTAACACAACTAGTATCAGACATATGGGCTAATATTGGACTTATGGACTTGATCTGAACTGGACTGGCATGTTTTCTTTCTTTTTTTTTTTTGGCTGGCATGTTTTCTTAATATATAGTTATCCTTTGATATAAAGCTCTTTTTTATACACATTTGTGTGCTTTAATTTATTTCTCTAGTTAACCTGTATCATAAGTGGCCAGCCTCTGATACACACAACACGGGTTCAACAGGGGCAGTTGTACAGCAAAAATTACTATTTGTTATAATAAGGATATAGAAAACATAAGAAAGAGAGGAACCATAAGAGTCAGACACATTTCACATCAGGGTGACATGCTCACCTCTGGCCTGCTTGGTGGTCCACATGGAGAGAGAGGGTGAACTTTAATTTTCCCCATTTAAATAACTTTATGGGGGACACCTAACCCCCACCATTACATCACAGGAGAGGGCTCTCTTAGGTGCTAGGTGGTGACAAGGGGAGTGGTCTTAGGGATGCCTACTTGACTATGAGAAGAGGGAAGTGATAAGACCAGACCCAGGACTCCTGGGTGTAGATAAACAGGTCTGTCAGGTTAGACGCCATTGACAATGGCTCTTGAATCCCGCCCACAGGCTTCAAGGAAAGCGACCCATCATCCTAACAGCAGGGGAGTTAGCTATGTTGTGAGACTACACAAAGACCTCAGATACCTGGGAGCCACAGGGAAAACAGCTAACTTAACTTCCACATCAAATGCTGGTAAACAATTTGCTTAATATTTTTGGTGTATAATAATTGTGGGAAAGTCCTGTCTTCATCCCACAAACCTGGACTAACACACACACACACACACACACACACACACCCTTTTTGATTCAGAGCATATTTAATGGTAAAACATTTGTTAATCTTCTGTTTTCACATTGGGAGTAGATTCCATATCTAGTAACTTTTTCCAATACCTCGTAGAGCTGGATTGATACAATAACCTCAAAATGGACTCAAGCATACCGTTGATCATGAAGCTGGCATATGAGCAATCAGCATTTGTTCTATTGTGTATAAGGTCACATTAACTTGGATTCAATTTTATAACAATAAATAACAAGGCTTTCAAGGACTAGCTCAAGGGGGAGAGGGTGAGTAGGTCATGTGAGAATCACCAGGCTGGTCCACCTTCAGCAAAGCGAGCAGAGAATTAGGTCGTTACTGTTAGGGAGAAAATGCCCCGCACAAATCACTGACCCACAAATCTGAGTGAAACAAGACAAAGTTTATTAAGAACAGATATAAGAGGAAAAGGTAAGAAAGAGGAAAAGATAATGAGTTCGAACCCCGACTACAGCATGACCACGCAGGATCAAACTGAAGCCCCGAACTCCAATTGCTCAGGGGTTTTATAGAGTTTACAAACTTGGGAATTTTTACAAAAGAATTACATTTGGTGTTTATGAATATCAAAAGAGGGGAAAGACAAAAGAATTACATTTGGTGTTTACGAATATCAAAGGAGGGAAAGACAAAAGAATTACATTTTTACGAATATCAAAGGAGGGGAAAGACATGCTGTAATACTTTGATCTTATCATTATCTCTACAGAGCAGACAGCTAAGGTTTACTACAGAGCAGACAACAAATGTTTACTATCTTTACAGAGCAGACATTTTTGTTAAACTTCTCCTGTTTACAGGATACTTTGGTCAGCTTATGCAGAGTCACTATGACTAGTGAGCTTTAAAGAGAAATGGAGTTTGTTAAGTTACACCGTTACAGTTACTAAATGATCAGGACAATTACAGTACTAGAGTTCAGGCACCTGGAGTATGGAATATGGGAACCACATGAATTAAGAAAGTGGTGGTGGGGGGGGTGGGCAACTCTTAGACAATACTCATGAAAGATTGTTTGAATTAGCAGAGTAAATGCTTTCAAATGAGCTATGATGTAGGTATCCGCCCCCCCACCCCGCCCGTTTTGTCTCTGGTCGTGGCACCCAATTTTCCAAAAACCAACAATATAGGACCTTCTCTTGCAAAGGAGAAACAGATTATAGTTCGCGAGGGTTCATTGGTTGAAATCCCAAGCCAGCGCTTGGGTAAACTCATATGGGATAAGACAATCTGCCCCTATGCTCTCTAGACTCTAGACTCAAGGGTTTATGCTGATCTGGCAAGAGGAGGCAATAAATGTTTTGGAATTCCCGCAATGTTTCTTGAACAAAGCTTTATCATCTTGAATGTCAAGTCTGACCTGCGCCTTTCCTGCTTGGTTCTCCACAAAGCCCAAGGTAACTTGAGCCCCTTGTCTCGGGCCTCAATCTCTAATCAAAAAATTCACTTGATGAAATTGTATCTCTGGGAAATGTTCCTTAGGACCAGAGGGTCCTAAGGAATGTTTTGGGCTACAAAACAGTTCTCAATCTCAAGTATAATTAAGATTTTTATTAAGTCTTAAAAGGAACAAAGGCAACACAAAGACAGACATATGATCTGAGTGAGGGAGGCCATCAGTACAAAGTCATCATGGTGCTCCAGACTTTGAGAGGAAACAAGATTAGGGATAAAGAGGGTTACCTTCACCGAATGCCTGCGCTAAACAAAAATAAGCTGGCCACGCCACAATAAAGGGGTTCCAAAGAAATCAGGCACACGTTAGACACCTGGGCATTTGCAGACCAAGGTCATCTAGGGGCATATGAAGGTCATTTAGGCATGCTGTTGAAGATCAGCCTCGGTATTCAGGTTAGATCAAGGCCACCTGCGCATGTACATTAGAAAACAACAACACTACGTCGACATACACACACCTAAAAGCCACTAAGCACAGCCAGTACCATAAAACACGTCCCCTCAAGTGGGAGGAGGGAATAAAAGGAAGAGCCTGAGGGTAGGTGCACTCTTTTCCATTTAGAGGGCTGGACCTTCTTCTCCCGAGCTCTCTTTGGCACTTCCAGGGCACTCACTTTCTGTTTGGGCATTCCTGACTGAGGCCTCCCTTTTTGGGCAATTTTCCATGTGGTTCTTCATAATCCTTGGAGTGGCCATTTTCAGTCTCAAACTCTCCCATGGCCCCCACCTTCCATGCTTTCCAGGGATAGTGTGTGTACTCTGAGACTGTGTGTTAGTCCGGGTAAGCTAGAGAAAAAAATTCATAGACACGCTTATGGATATGAGGGTACGGTTTATATACAAGAGGAATAGGTCATTAAGAAAGCATCCCAACCCAGACCAGTTCAAAGTCATAAGTCTGATATTAGCCCATATGCCCAATACCAGTCTATAACGTCTCCTTCTGACTCATGAAGTCACAGGCCAGTAGGTGCAGAATCCCAGTGCTGGCAGGGGTCTCTCCCTGGCTCCTCGCTTCCATGGCTCAGGGTTCAGCAGCAGCATCCAGTGGTGGTACAGGCAACTTAGTGCTGGCAGGGATCTCCATGTGGCTTCTCCAGCTTCCGAGGTCTGGTTCCATCAGGGTAAGGCCTGTGGCTTCTCCTCCGGCTTGTCCAGCTCAGATACTGCCATCTTGTCTTGTCTATGGTTCGTTGTCTCTGAGACTAACTCCCAACAACTGGGGAGATAGCATCTCATCCATGAGGGAAATATCGTAAGATTTCCCAGAAGTCTCAGGAGAAAGCCATGCCCAGACGGAGGCCTCATTGGCTACTCAATGGTTATCTCCAGATTAACAGGCTAGACTCCACCCCTACATTTCAATCATAAAATTAACATAAACACATGACCGCCACAGACTGTGTTACCCCAAACTTCCCTTTCCCTAACAGTCCCTTGGATTTGTTAGGTTTCTGGAGTCGGTTTTATCTCCGTTCTTTGCTTCACATGCTGAAAGAATTCATGCTGAAGCATATTTTGTCATCCAAGTGAGTTTTTAAGAAAGACAGGGAAAGTGTCAAGTTTTATGACCTCAAAAAGATACATTGTTATGTGGAAGGAAAATTTGTTGTCTAATCATTTCAATATGCAGACAGGGGAGGGACGCAAACAGAGCAAATTAAATAGACTAACTGGTATGGAATTTCCTTGGTGGAAGAGTATGCTTGTTTAGGAGAGTAGGGTTTTTTTTATCATCCCTGGAAAGATAAGGGTACATGGCTAATTGTACCCAGTGGTGTCGGTTCATCTATTCATTTTGCTTCAAGATGGAGGGCCAGTCATTGGGCCTTGCAGGTTTGGAAACAACCCCTGTGCATGTCTCTAATAAATTTGATTTATTAGACTCTGGTGTCTGAGTCTCCTTTATCGGCTGAGTCATAAGAGTTATTTCTGGAAAGCACACCAAGCCTCATAGAAGCAGTGCTGGGGTTCACAACTTGACATGGAAAGAAAAAAAAAAACATGGAAAATAACACCCATATGTGCAGAAGTGGGGAATCCTTGAAGGCCAAAATCCCAAGGGTATGTAGGTCTGGAGTGGGCAGGTGTACTACATGCCTTCACCAGGAGAAGACTTAGAGGCCTGGCCTTGCTTACTCACCTGTACAATGTACCTAAGGTGGGTGTGCTCAAGATATTGCTTTTACCTGAGCCTAAGGAGTCCTAGTTTATGTGTATGCACAGTGTGGGTCTTCCCATGAGTATCTAACTAATGACTGATCTCTTTCCAAACCCTGTCAGGTGATTTCTGCTAGTGTGGGCATTTGGGGGAGACAACCCCACTTGTCCCTAAATTGAGCTACCTTTAAGATTTACAAAAGTGCTTCTGTGTGAATTCTTTCATCACCAAGAAACTAAAACCAGGAAAAGCATCCCAGAAATCTAACAGGTTTGAGGATTAACCGTTCAAGATGCTAGTTTAAGCAGGCATGGAACAAAGGAACTATCACTGTTGTGCCAAGTGAGATCAAACACATCACATATCAATCAGTAGAGCCTTCATTAACAGTTGATTCCAGAACTGGAAAATCCTTGACCCGGGACAAGGAAAGTCCAAGTTTTCTATAGTTCAGAATGGTGGGTTGGCTTAAGGAGAAGGATAATCAAGTAGTGACATTCTATCCGTTTGACAGATAAAGGGTATGCGGTAGCCCTGGGGGAGCAGAAAAGACTAGGTTATGTTTCTTGCTCATTGGACAGGCAGAGTCTAGAGGCATTTCGAGTCAAGGTCTGTCAGGAGAGCAGGGAGGGGGCAGGAGGGGATGGGTGGGTTAGCTGCTATTGGGAGGCTGAGGCGGTTTAAAACAAAATGGAGTTCCTCATGCTAGGCTGGGTTACTGCTTCACAAATTCATTATTGGCAGCAAGTCAATACATCACAGTTACAGGTGCGGCTACAGAAGAGGGACCAGGACGATGATTGGGACAAGCACCATATTTTTCGGCCCATAAGATGCACCTACTCCCCACCCCAACCCCCCCCCCCAAAAAAAAAAAGTGGGAGAAAAACGAGGATGCATCTTATGGTCGGAAGGTGTGGTACCTCAGAACATTTGTTTATGATCCCATGCACCCGCTTACTATTCACTACTGTTTGCATGCTGTGGATTGCTGGATGTTCAGAAGTCCCACCTCCTGGAACCTCCTTGTCAGTCAGTCAGATCACATGATCAGCACAAAGCACATGCCTCCCCTCATTTGTTAATGAAAGAGATGGTGGTTCTTAACACCACTTTTGAGTTTGTGCTGTTAAATGGTACCATATTTTGCTTTATTTTAATAAATATTTTAGTATAGTGGGACTATTTGGTTGAGAATTTTTTTTTTTGTATTCCTGATCTAAAAACTGGGTGCATCTTATGGGCAGAAAAATACAATACATTATTCTTGATTGAAGAGCTCACAAAATTGGTCTAGAACTGTCATTCTCAACCTTCCTAATGCCACAACCCTTTCATACAGTTCCTTATGTTCTGGTGGCCCCCAACCATAAAATTATTTTTGTTGCTTTTTCATAACTAATTTTGCTACTGTTATGAACCATCATGTAAATATCTGATATGCAGGATGCATTTTCATTATTACAAATTGAGGATAACTAAAGGATGGCGATTAATCACAAAAATAACATGTAATTATATATTGTGAAATATTTATTTCTACTTGCAAATAAATGAAATTTTGCCTGAAACATGGTATAGCATGGGGAACAGTCTTCATGCCAAGTACTTGGATGTGGGGATATCTGCATGTGGGTGGACCTGCTTGGACACAAATAGAGAAGTTGTGTCTCAGTTCCGAAGACCATGGGAAATATGTGTTTTCTGATGGTCATAACTGACCCGTGTGGAAGGGTCGCCTGACTCCCAAAGGGGTCAAGACCTTCAGGTTGAGGACTGCTGGTTTAGAGCCTTCTGACCAAGGTAGTCAGTAAGACTGCTAGGGCATGCTGCATGACTATTCAGTCTGGGTAAGGTGAGCTAAAGGCCACACCTAAGCAAGCCCCTAAACCAGGGATCCTCAAACTTTCTTAATAGGGGGCCAGAACACTGCCCCTCAGACTGATCGAGGGCCAGACTATAGCTAAAAAAAAAAACAAACCTATGAACAAATTGCTCTACACACTGCACCTATATTATTTACATATCTTATTTTGAACTAAAAAAACAAAATAGGAAAAAATACATTATTTAAAATGAAGAACTAGTAAAGTTAAATCAACAGATTTTCCAGTATTTCAATGGGAACTATGGAACCTACTTTTGGCTAATGAGATGGTCAATGTCTGGTTCCATATTTGTCACTGCTAATTGTAACAAGTGATGCAAGTGTGCATCAGTGAGTCCAGATCTGGTCGGAGATTCAGATGTTTCATTCTGGAAAAAGTCTGTTCACAGACAGAAGGGCTGCCAAAGATGGTTGCCATTTTGAGTACATGGTTTCTGAGATTAGGGTATGTCTCGGAGGGGAGAGATGTGTAGAAATTAGGAAGGCTGCTTGACTTGAATGCATCTTTCAGAGAGTCACAATTCTGTGTTCAGCCAGTTTCATTTGGTAAATTGTATCCATACTTTCAATGTCAATAGAAAATGGGTTATGGAAAAGCTGTATGTCCTGTTCATGGAGATGAAGCTCTTTAAATCTAAATTGGAACTCCTTTTGTAACTTTTCCAGTGAATCCACACATGTTTTGTTTGGGAATGCAACCAGTGGTTTTTCCACTAACAGATTCTGAGTTGTAGGGAGATGGCAGAAATTTTCCTTTTTTACTTGTTTGATGGAAGGGCCTAATTTTACTTCAAATGCATGTGATTGCACATCACTGATGAGCTTCCCCTTTGCTTGAAGTTGTACATTGAAACTATTGAGTAGCTCTGTTACATCTGTCAGAAAGGCAAGGTGCCATTTCCATTCTGCATCATTAAACTGGTGTTTCTTTGGTTTTTGAAAGTAGAAAAGCTGTAATCTGTGGAAGTAAGCCATAGAACTGTTTCAAAACTCTCCCTAGACTCAGTCAATGGACCTCTGTGTGGTACAGAACATCTTCATAGGCAACATTTAGCTCAGACAGAAATTCCTGAAATTGTCTGTGGTTAAGTGCACTGGCTCTAATGAAGTTACCATAAGATACCATAATTTTCATAAGCCTTTCACTTCAGTGATTTACTACACAGTGCTTGGTGGATGAGGCAATACGTGGCTATTTGATGAGAATGGTTACGTTTGTCCATCTCTTGATTAATGTGAGCAATGACTCATTTCTTAGACCTCACCATGCTAGGAGTACCATCAGTTGTCACACTGGCTAGTTTAGCCCAGTCCAGCTCCAAACCTTTCACAGTTTGGCAAACCTTTTCATAGATACCCTCTCCTGTAGTTTTTCCTTTGATGCTTTGAAGTGCAGCGAGGTCTTTTGTGACTTCAAAATAGTCACTTTTCCGACGAATAAAAATGAGAAGTTGTGCAGAATCATGAACATCATTACTGGGCTGAGCCCCGGTGGCATAGTGGTTGATTGTGGGACTGCAGCCCACTGGCTTGGTGGTTCAAATCCAGCAGCAGCTCTCCAGGAGCAATGCTGGGCCTCCCACTCCCAACAGAGGGCAGTGATGCCCACCCCAAAAATGAACATCATTATTTTCGTCGCGTGCCAAGGAAAAATAGGAAAGTTTTTTTTCCAGAGTTTTGCAAATGCTGATGCAAATTGTCTCCCATTTCTCCAATCCTTCGTGTAATTGTAGGTCCTGAAAGACTTACTGGACTAAATAAATTGGCCTTCTCTGGGCACATCTCTTTGGCAACAGAAAGAAGGCATTCTTTAATAAATCCTCTCTCCACGAATGGTCTGCCAGTGCATGCTATTAGCTTGGCAACTTCAAAATTTGTTTGCAGTGATGAAATATTTAGCTGCTTCTGCTTCACAAAAGTATTTTGCTGAGCTGTCAATGTATTTTTCAGATTTAATATTTTATCCTTTCTCACTTCTCTGACCAAACAATCATATTTATCTTTATGTTCAGTCTGGTAGTGTTGATGCAAATTGTATTCTTTGAACACAGACACTATATTCTGGCATATTACACACACAGCTCTTTTCTTTTTTTTTTTTTTTTTTTTGGTTTGGGCATCACTGCTCTCCGGTGGTGGGAGTAGGAGGCCCAGCCCCACTGCTGGAATTGAACCTCTGTCCCAGTGGGCCGCAGTCCTGCGCACAACCACTACGCCACCGGGGCTCAGCCCAGCTCTTTTCTTATAATGCATGAAAAAGTTATCATAAGTCCACTGTTCTTTGAAGATCCTATACTCCAATTTTTCTCTTCCTTGATATCATTGTTTCCTAAGGATTCCAAATTGCTATTAGTAAACTACCAGTATGTATATACAGCTCTACAAAAACAATATACCAGCAATAACTTTGACCACACAGAGACATATAGACTGTACTCCCATCAATGCAGTCTGAGGAGTGTCCCGCAAGGCAGCCTTGCCAGTCCACATCATTTCAGCCTCGCTAGTGCCCATATTGGTGGCACTCTGTTTTTACCTCGGGCTCACACTGGTGCAGTGGAGGTGGGAACCAGCATGATTACAGAGCCAGTTCCTCCACCTCCTTTCCATGCCCTTTGTGAACTGCACTGTGATTTGTGAAATCACTCAGGAATCTGATCACATGGGTGAGAAGACCCACGCAATCAGATTCCACTGTAGGAAAAAAGAAGGCACAAATGCCCTTTTCCTTCTGAATCTAATGCAAGTTCAGTCATACAAGCATGTGACTGAACTTGCACTGCTCAGAGATCACAACAGTGTGAAGTGGGGTTACACAGCACACAACATACAACATCATACACAACTGAATAGCAGTCAGAATATAAATGCACTAACTGTCAATAAAATTGGGCTTCCTACTCCTTGGCTGTCTGCAGAGCCAGATTAAGTTCCCATGGAGTCCTAGGCAGATGACCAGTTTGGGGCCTCCATGCAATAACACTGAGCACTGACCATTCGCATTACCTCTGAGCACTGACATTTTCATTACCATTGAGAACTGACCATTTGCATTACCACTGTGATGCAACCCCTTAGAAACCACCCCCAACCAACTAAACAACTTAAAAAAAAAAAAGACTCTCCTAACTTCAAAAAGAAAGATGCCCTTATGTGCAAAAAAAAAAAAATCCTCCAAACTTCAGAGGATAAAAGGCCCCCTTTAATTGCAAAAACAAAAAGAAAAGGCTCTACAATCTGCAAAATACAAATACATATACCTCCTAATTTCAAAAAAAAAAAAAAATCTTACCTTGGTCCTCAGGCAGCAGCCTCCTCTGCACAGGCAAGCTCGTGACTTGTCTGATCACACCTGAGACTGAGAGGAGGAGGTGAAAGACAGAGAGAAGGAGGGAAGTTGGAAAGTACAGCACACATTCCACACATGGCCCCAGAGGGCCCAGGATGAGAGGGGTGCTAAGCAGGACAGAGAGCTGCCGGCAAAAACACCCACGGAGCTGGATAAATGTCCTCAGCAGGCCGCAAAAAGATACCATCCATGGATAGAGACTGTTTGAGGACCCCTGCCCTAAACCTTAGGGCCTGAGGGAAGCTGCAGTTGCCTGGGCTGGCTGCAGGCAGGGATGGGGAGAATTCACTCTCCAATGCACTCTGCCTGGAGACAACTTTGTTCACATGCATAGTCAATAGTCAGAAGGATTTCGATAGAGACGTATCCACAGGGGGGTTCTGGATTTTCACTGTCACCTAAAGCCTTTGCAAATGGTGTGCTCATAATTTAAGCTTTAATATGAAAACGTGTTGTGTGCCAACAACTTGAATCAGACTCCTATTGACTCTAAGTGGCTCCCAGTAGAGCTGCTCCAGAGGGAGGGATCTCCTAGGCTGCCATTATTTGGGGAGTAAGTCACCAGTCTTTTCTTCCATGGAACTTCTGGGTGACCTTGAACCACTTACAGAAATAAGGCATGAGTATGTTTCTAAAAGAAAACTAAAAATATGTAGGATTAAAGCACAAAATGTCTTTTCACTCCCCTCCTACTTTTGCCTGCTATCCTGGTCAGCACGATCTCTAAATTCTGCAGTAGCCCTAAGTCCTTCACCACACCCCCAACTCCTCCCCCATCTCCACCTCCACCCCCCAAGTAAAGAAAACCAAGAAGTTATCTGACAGTTTAGGTAGAATCCCCTGGCTTCCGAGGTCTTTTGCATTACAAAGTTTAGCCCAGTGGTTGACAGAATCCCCTCTGGCCTTGAGAGCCATTTACTTTAAGGGGGCCTTCATCTGGAAAACAGCTTCCAACTGTGCTAGACAATAACCTCAAAAGACACCATTAATGGATAGAGAAAGTAGCATGACTGGTTAGTCTGCCCAAGTTCTGGTCTCCTTTACATGGATCCAGAATAAAGACATCCTCTCTTCCTTAACGTTCCCCCCCTACCACTTCTCTCTGAAAATGTTAGGTAACTAAGAGACAGGGACAGGGTGTTGTCACTCCCTTGCCCACACAGGCTTCCTACAGGTTAGGAAGAAAAATCAGGTGAGCATGAACTACCCACAAAGACTTTAACTGGGCATGCTCCAATTCAGGCCCCCCAAGCCAGATGGGTGTTACACCTGGCCAGCCCAAACCAGGCCCAGATGGGCTTAATTCAGCCAATGGGGTCGACCAGTACCTTCTACCATGCCTCTCTAGCCTGAGGTTTGAAATAACCAGCAGCACAGAAGGAAGCCCTTCTCTTTTTAAAAAAATCTGCTCCTAGTCCTCTGATAGGAGGCACACATGCCCTGCCGGGGAGGTACCCTCAGCACCTGCTCTGGGCCTATGTGGAGGTGGAGGGGGTGTGAGTGTGATGGGCAGAGCCTCTCTTCACCCATGCTCTTGTACCCCTGCACCCTGTCAGTGGCAGGTCACAGGGGATTCTGCTTCTGCAATCAGGCTGTGCCAATTGCTCTCCGGCCTCCAGTCACCACATATGGATGCTCGGTCCCACGAGGTTGCCCACAGTATTCAGTAGTGTGTGTAAAGGTAAACTGAAGCACAAAGAGATGGACAAAGATAGCTGACAAAATGAAGGGAGAGCAGAAACAGAAATAGCTTTTCAAGAGGGGAGTTCCCGGAGGAGGGTCCCTGGGCTAGCAAGTAGTGCTTTGTCTGGGACCTGAAGTTTTTAAAAGAAAGGAGGGTGGTGTGGTGTGTGTGTTGGGGGCAGTGGGGGGGGGGAGAGAGAGACATGCGCGCAGTCGTTTCCATGCTGCAGCAGCAAGATATATGACCCAGGATGTAGTTTATCATCCTTGCAGGCGAGCCCCTCCCTTATCTGGGAGTCAGGCATTCCAGGCATTGCTGACCTTTGGGAATATGTAGGTTAAGGGGGGACAGGGGGGAGGAGGGCTGATCTGCCTTAGTTCAGTCCAAACGGTGAACCCCAGAACACTTACCCAAGGGATGGCATGCTTCCCTGAAAGAGCAGGTACTCTTTTGAGAGGGTCAAACCTGAAATTTCTCCTGTCTGTCCTAACAACCCACTTGGATCCCAAACCAAGCTTCAGTGTGAATACTTTTTTGTGCAAAGCCAAGAACACAACAGAAGCATTTCCTGGTCAATCTCACACGTTCCAAAACCATGTTCCCCTCTTTTTTTGTCTCATTTTCTCCAGCAGAATAATATAATTCGCATATCATGCAATCCATTAGTGCAATCACATCAAGAAGAGTGTACAATCATGACCACAATAAGAGTTAGAACATTTTCTTCATCCGTGTACTCATTGTCATCAACTCCCCATTTGCACCCAACCTCTGGATAATGTGCCCAGAGTTTTCCTTGGGGACCTGACTCTATAACCAACTGTATCCTGAGTCTTCTTGGTATGTGAAGGCAAGGCTAAATAGAAATTGAAAATTAGAATTCTGATTCTTCCTGCTGTAAAAATAAGGAAGGAGTTCCTCTCCTTCTTGTTCTTTCTGAAATAGCTTTAGATAACTTGTAGCTGTAAATTCTTTCTAGGTCTCTTTGGAGAGAGTATGCAAATCAAGCTTGACTATTAAAGTCGCTGGGAGCCTTTTATTCCCATAGGTAACCATTAAGGAAGATTACACTCCTCCTACCCACTTTTCCTGAAAGTAGATTTGTATAACTTCAGGTATCCTGAAAAGATGCCAGAAAGGTAGGGAGTTCATCTGGAATGCATGAATCTAGGAGGGTTGTATTCCCTCAGCTGTCTGTATAAAGGACCAAGCTACTGTGAGCAATCTTACTAGCAGGTTGCCTATTTGAAGATAATTTTTTTTTCTGGCTTTGTGGAGGTTTGGGGGGAGGTGAGTAGGTTTCACTTCCTAGGAAATTCTCAACAACTGGCACCACCCTCCACCTTTATTTCCCAAACAGAAACATGAGCATCTTCCTTGCTTTTATCCTCCCCCTTTCCATCCACATGGTCCGCAGTTTAAAACCATCAGCAACTCCAAGGGTTTTTCTCTTTTCCCCTCATCTCCCTGCCTGCCATTTCTACCTTGACCTGTTATTTCTGCTATGCCACAAAAAAAAAA
>PVJH01005679.1:0-109406 GCA_004026705.1 Nesogale talazaci | reverse complement strand
CCTTGCCCTGTGGGGCCAGTGGGCCTGGTGTCTTTCTCTGTGAGCACGGTCTCTCCCTCCTCTCATCATCCATGATAGGCTCTCGGGGTTTAGAGGTGCTTTGGATGGAATGCCTTGACCTGCTGGAGTCGGGGCACCTTTTGGCATGGGCGTTCTGTTCTGGGAAGACCCAACGTGGCATGGGGAGATGGAGGGGGCTGTCCCGGGGGGCAATCCAGGAAGATTGTGGGGAAGACGCTGCATCCGTGCCAATGCTATGTGGCTCTGTCAAGTGTGGGAAGGGGCACCCCGAGGTTGGGAGGTGCTCAGTGGTCACAGCCCTGGACGCCAGCTGACTGATGGTGTTTCATGTGACACGGGGCTGGGACTAGGCTGCTTCGTCCGTGCATGGGGTCACCATGAGTCTGGGGCCTCCTGGAGTGGCAGCGAACTACTCAGAGGCTGCTGGCTTCTGCCTCTAAGCAGGCTGGCTCGGGCTCTGGCCAGCTGCCCACCCCTGCTGGGCTGCCACGAGGTCTCTGAGACAGCAGCGTCTGGGTGCTCTCTGGGGGGGGTTGTCTTGCTTCCTTTCCGCCCCTTGTGTCCTCCTTGCCTGCCTGCCCCCATCATGCCCCACATCCCTTCAGAAAGGTCTGTGGAGGGGTGGGTCTTGGGGGCTCAAGGCTGGCCCAGATGACCAGGAAGGAAGCTGACCAGGCCTGTGCGGTGACGGTGGTGGGACTCGACCTTGGCTGTATCTCTGGAGGAAGCTGCAGAGCCTGAGGCCACCAGAGGAGGGACTGCCCCTACCACAGGGGAGGGTTGCGGGCTGGGAGATGCTGGGGAGACAGTGCCCAGACAGTAGAAATGAAATCGACTTCGGCAGGAGGCCAGAAATCCATTTTCTCTCCCCGCTGTCTTCTCTCCTCGAACTCATTTCATTGTGACACAGCCTGGCTTTCCTTAGGGCTGCCAGGACTGAGCTGAGATTCATAGTCATCCCCCTCCTGCTCCCCACCACACCCTCCCACCCCGGGGCTGGCTGAGTTCTCTGTGTCCTGTGTCCTGCTGCACCAGTGCCTTCTGGAGGTTGTTCAGGCTCTGGTGACCTGAGTCTCTCTGTCTCTCTGTCTTTCTGTCTGTCTGTCACACACACACACATACACACATGCACACACGTTCACGCGGTGATGCCTCAGCATCCCTGCAGTGTGCTGGGTCACGGAGGTCCAGGTAGCTGCTTCCCCACAGTGGGCGGGACAGAGAGAAGCCTGTCAAACCCCTGAGATTGGACTGGGCTCCAGGGAGGGAGGAAAGAAAGCTGCCGGTGCCCACAAGCTGCTTGGCTCCCAGAATCCCATGGCGGCCGTTGGCGATCCCAGCTGGAAAGAAAGGTGCTCCATGCTATATCTGGAGCGGCAGGTACCAGCGGGCAGGTTCTTTGCAGAGACCGCACAAAGAAAAGCCACTTGTCCCAATGTCTCCTGGGGCCCAGGCACTGCCCTGAGGCTGTGGCCCTAGCACCGTGCCCCTCTGAGTGGCCCGTGGCTGGCGTTAAGGAAGCGGAGAGCCAGGACTGTGTTCTGAGGTCCCTTCCACCTTTCGCTCAGCTGCTGAGTTTGTGGACCGTGTGCACCGTCCAGGCAGTGGAAGTAGAGGGTCTCTGAGAGGGCTCCGGCCTCTCAGGCCTCCGTCTTGAAAATCGTCATTGCTCAGAGAGGACCGACGCTCGAAAGAGCTCCCTTCAGAGGGGACTTGTCAGCTGAGTGGGGCCCAGATGCTTGACCCTTCAGGAGTCCTGGCTGGTCTTTGCCTGCCTGGTGGCCACGGAGCGGCGATTCTAGGGGCAGAATCCAGCCCTCTGCAGACTTTGCGAGCTGCCACATAGCTCGGTCCCCCGTCGGCTCCCTGCCTGAGTCAGAGGGGTGAGGGGCTCACGCTCCAGCCCGCCTCTACCCGCGGCTCTTGGATGTGGAGGCCCACAACTCCCCCTTCTTCCTCGCCGAGCCCAGACCGTGCTCCTCAGGATGGCATCTGCGCTTGCCCACTGCTCGTGATGTGGCCCCGCTGCTTCCTGGAGGTGGCTGATGTCCAGAGACCCAGCGGCACCCTCTCCTCTTGCTCTGCCCTGCTGCCTGTGCTGGGATGGCTGCCCTGGGAAAGGACCGTGTGCTGGAGAACAGAAAGCTTACCCTTGTGACGGAGATGCCAATATGGCTTGTTCTACCCCGGTCTGTGGAGTGCTGTGAGTCAATGTCTACTCCAGGGTGGGGAATGGAGGGGAGTGGACGACGGGCTCTGGCAGAGCAGAACCTCCTGCTTTTGCAATGGGCTTCCAAACAGCACCCGCACGGTCCAGGGGCTTTTCTGGTGTTTCCCTCAATGAGAGAGGTTTCTTCCCACACAGCGGTAGCCGATTCAGAAGAGCAAACATGGGCTAAGCTATTCCGGGAAGAACAGATTGCGGCTAAACCTTATCTTCACCCGAGGGAGTCTTGAAAGGATATTAAAGAGGATATTCTTATGAGAATGTATTAGAAAAGATTCAGAATAAAAACCAAGCACACCGAGAGCCATAACAGCTCCCTGGTATGGATGCAGCACCCTTCGTTGGATCCTCCCACCCCAGCTGCCATATTGAAGAAAGCTGGGTGCACACCAAACCCAAGCCATGGCTGCCAGGCTGATCCTGGGACTGCTTGATGGACTCACTGGTTGTACATGCTCACCGCAGCGGCCTGCTTTGTCTGTATCCCAGGGAGTGGCTGGTGGTGAGTGTGCAACACTGACCGGCCTTCTGATTTGCAAATGAGCACACACATAACTATTCTGCCATCAGGGTCCTTCAGAGATGAACTCAGGGCAGGTCGGAAGGGGCGGGGCGGGGTTGCTTCAAAACATTTGTGGGGAAAATGGAATGAAAAGATCATGGCCATTTCCCATGGACCTTTTGGAGCCCCCTCATATAAAAACCAAACCCAAATGAACTCACTGCCCTCCAGTCCCTGCAGCACAGGGCAGAATGGCCCCAGTGAGTTTCTAAGGCTGAAACTCTTCCTAGGGAGGAGGAAGCCTCATGTTCCACCACCCGAGTGGCTGGTGGTTTTAAACTGCTGACCTTGAGGTTAGCAGCTCAAGGAATAGCCTAAGATGCCACCCTCCAGAAGGTCTCTGCTCAGCTCCTGCCTCACGAGGCCCTCATCCATCACACTCCGATGAAAGCCCACTTTACCCCATGCTTTACTCCCCTCAAAGACGGAGAATCAGCCTGGTTGGAAGGCCACCATTGACTCTTGACCCTTCGAGCGGGCTTCCTAAGGTCTTGCTGTGCTTAAGGTGGTAGGGTTCGGAGCACATTGGGTTGCCCAATCCGTAGCTCTGATGCAAATTGTTCCTGACCATTAGCTGTGCTCTCTGCACGGTGTCAGCTCTCGCCCCACTTCTACCCTGGCTCCCATTCCTAGCCCCTCACATATCTTCCCTGCCCTGCTTTGGTTTGGGACACCTACTGTCCTCATCTAACTGGTTGCTCAGAGGAACGAATCCTCCACACTGTCTGATTTGTAGGCCAGTCATGATTGGAAAGGAAGTTGGCTCCTGGGAGTGTCTTCAGTTTCAAGCGAGATGTCTGTCTCAGGACCACTGGCTTGTCTCTTTTTGACCCATAAAGATAAACGGATAAAGACTAGACTGTCTTTGGTCATTTCTTCTTCTTCTGGAATTTGAATTTTGTTCTACATTTTGTTAAATCCATTCTTACCAAGACCTTTCATTATAGTCCTGGTCACTAGGGTGGATGGAGGTGTCTGAGCTCCACCCAGCCCTTCTGGTCTCTGGTGAGAGGAAGCTGTGGTTTCTGTGGATCAGGATCCTCTGGAAGTTGCTTCTTGGGTTTTTGCTCCTCTTTGTTTTCCTAGGGTCTAGGTTGGAAGAGGCCAATAGCTCCTGTTTAGACTGCTTCCTGCGACACTTTAAGACCCCCGGATACTGCTTAAGAAATGACATTGTCTTAATGAAGTCTATTTTGCCGATTGACCTAGACCTTCTCAGAAGTTAGGGTCCTTAGTTCCCCTGCTCAGTGACTCAGTCCTGAGAGCTAGGCAGTTTTATTTTCTAGCTGCCCCCTCTATGGACGATGATACATGTATGGGAATACCCGGGTTGTTGAAGACTATCTAGTGGGTGCCAACTTATGAGACCCTATCCTGTGCCATCCTCACCCATCTCATGTCAGCGCCCATGGCTACAGCCCCTGTGTCCCTCCGTGTCCTTGAAGGCCTCCCTCTTTGGGGATGCCTCTCTGCTTTTCTAAACATGATGACCATCTCCAGGGACAAGTCTACATTGAGAGGGTGTCCAAAGTGTGTGAGACGGAGTCTTGTCATCCTCCTCTGTAAGGGATATTCTGGCTCTAAGTCTCCACGGAAGGCTTGGGTGGTGGTGTTGCAGCTCAGGCAGTCCACGGCCCCACCCACACCACAATTCAAACGCATCCAGGCCCCTGTGGTCTTCTTTATTCACCGTGCTGCCTTCACGGGCCAATGGGGCAATGGAAAAGACCAAGACTGGATGCGGACACACCTTCCTCCTCAAAGTGCTCATCAGCACTTTAGAGATCTCTTGTTGCAGCTTTGCCCGATGCAAAAAGTCACTCGGCTTTTTGGCTGCTGCCAAAAAAAGGGAGCCTCCCTCCCATCTCCGTGCATCATGATGCTGTCCAGTTGGGAAGGCTGTTGTTTGCTTTCCGTGGAGTTGTCACCCACACTGAAGGCTGCAGTCTTTGATCTTCATCCGTACGTGCTGCAAGCCCTCCTGGCTTTCAGCCAGCAAGGCTGTGCCACCCGCTGTCCTCAGGAACCCGCCTCCGTCCTGCAGTGATGTTCTTCCCGGGTCCTTTGCCCAGCTGACAGATTGAATGCAGATGGTGGAGGGAGAAAACACCTTTCTTGAGGGTCAACCAGGCGGTAGTTCCCTGTTCTCTTCAACTTCCTCTGACTTGTTTCTACCTCGCAGATACGGACATAGAACCCATCAGGAAGAGCCTCAAGGAGTTGAAGGTCACAGTGTGTGCAGTGACGGCTCCAATGTCCCAATCATCGTGAGAGAGGGGCAGGACCAGGTGGCCTTTCCTTCTGTTCTATGCGTGGGTTACGATGCATTGGCACCAACTCGACAGGAGGTAGCAACAACACCAAAGGACCAGAGAGGTAGACAGTCCAGGTGGTGGCGGGTCACGCGGTGGGGCAGGCTGGGAAAGGGCCCTCATCTGTCTGAGTCTCAGTCTCCTCACCTTTAAAATAGACACAATGACAAGGACCCTTGTGCTGTCCGCCTCACTGGTCTCCAGAGGACCGCCTGCCAGACGCCTGCAGAAGGGCACTCCCAAGGGTGCACGGTGGGCTTCTTTGTGAGTGATTGTGTCGTCTGCTCCACGACCGTGTTCCCAAAAGATCAGGATGTCCTCTCCACCTCTAGCCACACAGAGGGGACCTCAGAGTCTAGTGTTGCAACTGTCACCCGCCACGGAGATGTACAGTCTTGGAAAGCTTGTGAGTTGAAACAGACTCCATGCGTGAGGCTTGTGCTTGTGTGTTTTTATCATCTGCTTGAACCCACCAAGAGGGACCTTGGAAGAGTGGGCTGATGAGCTGCTCCCCAAAGGTCCCGGCCTTAACAGCCCCACAGGGCAGGTCTAGTCTGCACCTGTGTAGTCACCATGGGTCAACTTCGACTCAGTGATGTCCAATAGTGAACCTCAGCTCTTGAGATCAAAAGGCTTGCCTGGAAAAGGCCATGAAAGCAACCCCTCTGTTCTGATATAAGGCTCCAGACGCAACCATCCGTCCTCAGGCCAGCTTGACATTTGACTGGCCTTCCATTAAAGGAAATATGGTACTTGGAGCTAGCCTCTGGAGCCACTGTGCCCTAGATTAGCGATTCCTGGATCTGCCACTTCCCAGCTCTGTGAACTTAAGCAAGTTACGTGGCCTCCTGGCCTCATTTTCTGTGTGTTTAAGGGAAAGCATTCATGCAAAGTGCTTAGCACAAATCTTGGCCCATCTTAAGGCTACTCTAAATGTCAGCTATTATTAGCTCTACCTGTAATGGTGCACTATTCTTCCAACATTTGTCGTTTGCTTTATTTATTTGGGATGAGCATGAGCACAGAGAAACTGTTCTCCTGAAGTTCCCTGGACTTCCAGGCAGGACTGAATGAGAATGAAGGCGACAGGACTATCAGACGGGCTCATTGTGGAGACCTTCTGCCAACACTGGAAATAGTTTTGTTGAAGGAAGTGATGGGACAGAGATAAAGAGATAGAGATGGAGGTGGAGGTGGAGGTAGAAATATATTTATGTATAGAGTTCTCTATCATCACAATGTCCCTGCTCATTCTTTAAGGAAACAAGGACCTTCCTAGGACAACATTGGGAAACCTTCCCCCATCTGCCCTACAGCTCGGATTAAGTCCTTTTGTTCCCCAAACCCAAAGAACATTTACCAGGGACACTGCTTTGGGCGCCTTGAGGAGACCCAGACTGGCTGTGTGAGCAGGTGTCTCAGGACAAGCACAGGATGCTTTGGGGGATGGGCGAGGGTAGTGTGTTAACCTACACGGAGGATCTGAGCAGACGCAGTAATGCCCCATCCAACATCTTGTTGGGTCGAGGTCGGTGTTGGGCAGCGTGGGACCGGCCAGGGTTTCATGCTTTGTGTGTGGGGTCGAGATGAGTCGAAGCCGACTGAAGACATGAAGCAAGACAACAACCACAGAGGTCCATTGCAACGTTTTTGACTTGCCCTTGTCTATTGACTGTGTAAGTCCCTGCACCCATCTCTTCCTTCACCACATCCTCCAGTCCCACACCATAGCAATGGCTCCCATGAGAACAGATACCTTAGGAGAGTGATACAAATGTAGTAGCCGTGTTGACTGGCCTGGGGCCAATGCCGACCTGGGCCAAGTTGTCCTCCAACTCTCCTCCCCACTGAAGAAGACATTTTTTTCTCAAGGCATGAGTCTTTACAAGCACCCTTGCCTCTCTCTTAGAAACTGCTCTCAAACCTGACATACCAAAGCAGAGGATTCCAGACCTGTTTCATTGCTGCCCTTCTCAAGAACCATGCCCCCTGAGCAGCTCGTGGCAGCTGTCTGGAAACCACAGAATCAGACCTGACCGAGTTCTTCCATGTGTCTTCATGAGCCTGTGGTTACGGTGGTCTCTCATTTGTGACTATTTCTGGGACCCAGATTCGTAGAATTGCACCATTCGAGGGAAGATGGTACAGGGACTGTCTCAATGGTCCACTTGACTACCATTAGATGAGGGGCTTCAATCCTTCTGAGAAGCAAAGAGCACTAGAGGATAATGGGATTTTTTTCTTATTTTTTGAACCCTCCCCCCATCCCTGTGGGTGGATGACCTCTTGGGGTCTGAGCATCCTGCTGAGAGCATCGTTCATGGAACAGAATTAGACAGAGAGGCAATACAGGCCTCCCCATGCCCATCCAAGGGCTCCACTGTGCTGGTCTGTTGTCAGGCTTCGTCTGTAGGCTTGCTGAGACTCCCAGCAGGCAAGAGAGAAACTCTGAGGGACCTGGACTCTCATTCCTGATGCACTTGCCACTGGCCACTTCTCTTTACACACCGCCCACCGCTAGCGGATCTTACAATGCAGAAATGAAACTGCTGCCCCCTCCGATGGCACTGGTCACCTCTGCTTTGACATTCACGCGGGAGCCAGGGAATGGCTGCATTCACCCGGAGCCCAGCCCAACCTCTGGGGCGCTGTGGATGCTGAAGCAAGCGGCACGTGTGTCCCTGTGGAACTGCCCTGCGGGGTGATCCTCTCTGTCACTCTGACAGCAGTGTTGGTAGGATTCTCTCCTGTGATGTAGCTGGTGGGCTTGAAGCACCAAGCTTTTGGCCAGCAGCTTGACACAGCGAAAGATGGTGCCTTTAAGGCTTCAATTCTTACCTGGATGTCAGTCATAACGTCCCCCTTGACCAGTGAATACAGTCCCGAGTCCCCAATGCCTGGCTGTCGGGATGCTCGCTGGCCCTCGGGCTGCCGTGTGTTCTGTTGTCCTTCAGGGAATGTGGGACCCGAGGTCTTCACTTTGAAAGAGTGAGGCCAGGGGGCAGAAGTACTACCCACGGAGCACCAGCATATCCTATAGCTGTTGCTGGGTGCCATCAAGTCGGTTCTGACCCAGAACGAGCTCATGTACCACAGAACAAAACATGGCCTGGTCCTGCATCATCCTCGCAATGGTTCTTAGGCTGGAGCCCGTTGTTGTGGCCACTGTGTCCTTCCATCTCCTTGAAAGCCTGCCTCTCTTCTGCTGCGGCCCTGCCTTACCAAACAGCCTGCCCTCTCCACCTGTAGCCCAGGTCCCTACTCTAAATGATGTCACCCAATCCCCCGTAAGGGGGCGCTGGTAGGGATCGGTTCTTGTCACGATGCAGCTGGGTAAACTAAAGACCAGGTCTTGCATGGAGTATGGCCAGGGCCCTTCTGGACACCGGGCAGAGTTGTACAGTGAACTCCTGTGTCACTCATCTGAATCCTAGTCCTAAACGCTCCATGCAACCTCTGTGATGTTAGGACACAGAAGGGGGAGGTCACTCATCTTCCATGGGAGTCATGTCTAGCCCTTCACTGCATCTGACTCTGGGCCTCAACTACAGCCCACCTGATGCCTGTGTTCCAAACCAGCTTAGGCCAGAGACCGCCTGTGGATCAGCTCTGACCCTTGGCGACTCATGTTTCCTGGTTCTGCCCCGTCTTCATCATCCTTGAGACAGCTGAGTCCGTAGTTACAGCCATTGTCGCAGTCCATCTCCATGAGGCTCCCCCTCGCCTTCCTGGCCCTCCACTGCACCAAGCACAGTGCGCTTCCCCTGTTTTTGGTCCGAGTTGGTGACACTCTGGATGTGAATCCAAGTCAGTGAATCAAAAACTCCGATGATGTCCTGTGATCCATTGGGTTGTCACGAGCTGATTTTTGGAAGCAGATCACCAGGCCTTTCTTCCGACTTTGTCTCAGCCTGGAAGTCCTACTGAAACTTGCCTCTACTCTGCTGATGTTGAAGATACCAGTGGCATAGCTTCCAGCATCCAGCAACACCAAACCAGCACAATACAATGGATGGACAGACAATATGATGGAGGGACAGACAGAGAGAAACTGACTGAGCAATCCAGGGTCAAGGACCCAAGAAGCACTTGATCACCATCCTGGTGTCTCCCCAACTCTGGGAGCTGGGATAGCTGGGTGCACAGGGTGCTCCTGGAGTAGTAGAACTGTTTAACCTGCTCACCTTCGCACTGAAAGGTTGGCAGTGCGCACCCGCCTGGGGGTGGGGGGAGAGTTTGTAGCCATCGGAAAACCGAGTGGAACACAGTTCCACACCGACACTGTGGGTGGCTGTGAGTTAAATAGATTCAATGGCATTTTTTTGAGACTCAGAGGGAAATAGGGTTGTGTGCAGAATCACGGATAGAGTTGAACTCAGCTTGAAATGCTGATCTCCTAAGCCTAGTGTTTCAAAACAGAGGCTCACATGTACCCGACCTTCCCAGAGTGTCTGCCTCTGCATTGTCCCCCAATTCCACTGTGGGAGATTGATCTCTCCAGTGATGAATGTATCAGAACAAGAAATGGCAGGCACTATTGTAGAAGAAAGCATGCCCTGTCTGGTTCAAGTCAGGTTTCTCCTGACTCCTGGAAGGAGAGGCAGCAAGAAGCTCAGGCTGGTGGATGCAAAGTCTGATTCAGCTGAATGAATCCACTGTCAGTGGTTTGCTGACAGCTCCTGAGAGCTGGGACTGCCAGGGTCACAAGAGGAGATTGAGGACACAGGTGAAAGTTCTAGCCCTGCTCTAGAAGAAGAAGCAGGGCCAATGAGGATTTGACTCTGCTCAGTCTCTGTCCTAGACAGAAAGATGTATGAAACTAAGAAAGTGTCACCAGGCTGAGATGAAATGGATAGGTTGGGCTTAACCCCTTCCCTTACCCAATCAAGTCTAGTTCACATCATCCCCAACCCTCACCCCCACAACCTTTACCCCCACACCCTGCCAAGGGAGCCCGAAGGAGAAATATTCTACCCACTGGACTGACTAGATGGCAGGATGCCAAGAGGAGTCCTTGTCCTAGAGAGACAGACGTCTGCCAGAAGAAGGAAGGGAAGCAAGAAGCACACCAAATTCCATGCAGTAGTGCTCACAAAAGCCCTCTCTGCACCCGCCCAAAGGCAGAATCCCCTAAATGACCTCCCATTGAGGACAGATTGACATGTGACACCCTCACACGCAGCCACTAGGAGAGACAAAGTCTGATGCTCGCCACAGCGTGGCAGGCCATGAAACCACGCTGCTGAGCGGAACGCGGTCAGTCCTGTAGGACAAAATACTGCCCGATCTCACGGATACGGAATAAACACATATGCCGAAGCCAAGCATCATGCGTGGTCACCTGGGGTGGGAGAAGGCCCTCAGTGGTGTGGAAGGTTGGGAATTGGTCTGCTGACTACAAGGGTGACATGTCAATCCCATGAGCTGCTTCTCGGGGTCAAGATGATGCTGTCTCTCCTGGAACGATTTACAGCTGCAGAAATCCACAGAGGGCAGCTGAGCTTTCTTCTGCATGACCTCTGTGAGTTGGAATTGACTCTAGCAGGGAGTTTGGCTGGACTGGTGGGAGGTGGGAGGGAGGGAAAGAAGGAGTTTCTGCTTAGGGTACATTAATGTCAGTGGAAGGGTTTGGAAAAGGAAGATTTGAATGGCTGAACTACACGAAGAATGTCACCAGTGGTGTTGAATTACACATGCAGATATGGTTGATTTGGCATATGTTTGTTGTGTATATGAGAGAGAGAGAGAGAGAGAGAGAGAACCTAGTCATTCAGAGAAGAATCCTCTAGCTACTCACGGGACAATCCGACCATTGCCAGGACTCATCCAGTGGCAAGGTCAGTCAGCAGATAATCCCTCCCACAGCACACACCCCACCCTAGTTTGCCTTTGCCTCTGTTCTAAGAGGGGAGCCAGGCATTGAGTGCTACTTGCAAACCACCGGGTTCTTCATTCCAGGTGACACACATTTGCCTTTTATCAACACCGTGCACTTCTTCATCAAAGAAACCACCCTCTAAATTAAGCTGCAGAAATGGAATGAAAGGACTGTGGACCACCAGAAGGAGGAGCCACAGAAGAATCTGTCTTACAAGGACCTCCAGTAGGCTCCTTCGAAGCAAGAATGACGAGGCTTGGTCTCACACACTTGGGACGTGCTGTAGAGAGATGGGTCCCTGGAGAAGGGCGTCATGCGTGGTAAAGGACAGAGGCAGCAGAAACGAGGAAGACTCCTAATGAGATGGGCTCACACGGTGGCTGCCACACTGCCTTCAAACGCCATGATGGTTGGGAAGATGGCATGGAACCAGTGTGAAAGTTACTTAATCTGACATCAGTTTGGGGAGTGATGAGATTAAGAGTGAAGGGGTAGGGGGTGGGTCTAGTCTGTCAAACAGATCATAGCCAATAAGGCTGCTGTGTGGATGTGGCCTCCTCCTGAGGATTCTGGGAATTCCTGGATTTCCTCCTTGTAGGCAGGAGACAGACTCTCTCTCTGGGCTCACTTCCTGAGAGACTCTCTGTGTTCACTTTCTAAGAGATGCTCTACTGATAAGACACATGGCACTATGCCCTGGAAGCTGGGGAGCCACATGGACCTACTCTCGTGCAGCCAGACCTCTGCAGCTGGAGGAGCCATGTAGAGACCCCTGCCAGCGCTGAGATGCTTACTCCGCCACTGGCTCCACAAGACTTTCCACCCACTGGCCTGTGATTCTCCTGCATTTTGGTACCATTGCATGTGTTTCGTGAATCTGAAGAGGATTTTATAGATTGGTATCTGACATAGGGGCTAATATTAGACTTATGGACTTGCCCTGGACTTGCCTGGGGCATTTTCTCAATATTCCATTGTTCATGTCGATAAACCTCTTTTGTATACACATATGAGCGTCATTGAATTTGCTTCTCTAGTCTACCCGGACTGACGCCACCTGTCAGAGTTTGCTCTGTTACACATCAAGTCACTATGACGGGTCAGCAGTGCCAACTTCATGGCACCTCACAGTGACTGTCACACTGCCACCCCCAGGGGGCTGGGTCCCAGTAATGTCATGATCCCATTCCACTCTGTGTGCCTGGATGGCCCTAGCTCTATGTCCCAAGGGCCTTTTAACACCGAGAGCTTTAAGATGCAGACATGTCCCTGCCACAGCAGACGTAATGGCCTTCACCCTTGGCCCTTGTTCTGTGGCACCTTCTCTGCCTTCTGCTCTAACTGCTCATGGCAATTTGGGTGAACAACCAGCTGAGCCAGCAAAGCCATCTTCCCATCAACAGGTCACACATGTGTGGCCTTCGTGACATGGTTCACAATCAACACGCTGTAAGAGGGCTCTGTAGGCACTTCCTTCTTGCCTGCCCTTCTTCCACTCTTCCTCCTTCTGAGCTCTCTCTCTGGACCACACCTACCTTTTGGATCACATAGTGTGGACCCCCAGGGGGGAGCACTCTTCACCTTAGAAGTCTGCCTGCCATGTGGCTGAGAGATTCCTTGTGGCAGAGATTCCTCATGGCGCAGTGGGTTACATGTTGGGCTGTCCACTGCCACGTCTTTAGTTCAACTCCACCTCCTGCTCCGAGGGGAAAAAATGAGGCTGTCTGCTTCTGTAAAGATTGACAGCCTTGGGAACCCCATGGGGCAGTTCTACTGGACCCCTTAGGGTGGCTAAGAGACGGATCAATTCAAGGAAGCTGGTAGGATGCTCTGAGTGAATGCTGAGCTGGGCTGAGTTTGGCACAGGAGTCAGGAAATCTGTCCAGAGAAGTTCCCAGAGGCATGTGCCTGTGCTGTGTTCCCGACGGAGGCTCTCCCCATTGGCCAATTGAGGGGATACTATTTATGACGTCACTTCTCTAGGCCAGAATGCAGGGTCAGATCCTCTCCCTCCAGCCTTTTTCATCCTCACTGTCTCCTCTTGAAGTTTGCACTTGGGGTGTTCTGGGCCCCATGACTACATAGCTGACCTTTTAGAACCTTATTAGGAAAGTCCCAGTTTTCTGCCTCCCCCCCCCCCAAAAAAAACAATCAAACAAACAAATGAAAACCAGGAAAATCCACAAGTCCTGCCAGGCTGTTCCTGCTCCATCACTGGAAGATAGGCCTCGCTTCATTTCTTGGAGAAGTGTGTCTCCATCAACCGCAGCATATCAATCTCTAACCGATGTGAAATTAATACATCGATTCCGCCTTCAAAGGACCCACAGTGGGGGAACTGAGCAATGACAGCAAGTGTTTTTCCCGCAACAAATCAGAACCAAGACCAGACTCCCTCCCACCCCCAACGTCCCAGAATGCACCTGCATTCCGTGATTCCACCTGGGAGCAAGCCTGGGTGATCTACCGTTCCATCAGAGAACAATCTCAGGGGGTAGGAGAAGATGGCCTGGGGGCCTGCCTGGGGAGAAATAAAAGAAGGAATTGTTTCTGGGAAAAGGAGGAATTGGTATTTCGCTTGCAGCCAGAGAGGCACAGGAGCACTTTAAACCTCTGTGCCTGGAATCCGTCATCCGTCTGAGAGCTGTCGACCGCCTTGCCAATTCCTCACCTGGGACGCAGAGTCCGCCATCGTGCAGGCTGTGAGTGAGAGTCCTCGGCAGGCCCCCCTCCCCTGGCGTCCAATGGTGGGCCATGACCTGGATGTCTCCCCACCCCTGCCCCCATGTGCAAGGGAAGACTCCAGAGGAGAAACTCTTTGTTTCACACAAGAAAGCAGCCCTTGGGCAGATCTGGCCTCTTTTGAAAGACTGGTGATGTAGCTTCCAGCATCACAGCAACTCACCAGACACCGCAGGTGGACAAGCGGACAGGCTGCTCATGGAAGCCGTGGTCGAGAAATTAGACCACATATCACATTGGGCAAATCTGCTGCCCAGGCCTCCTTTTAACTGCTGGAGAGCAAGGATGTGCCTCTGAGGCCTCAGTGCAGCTGGCCCAGGCCATGGGGGTTTCAATCACCTCAGAGACGGGGGTGGGGGCAAGTGGACAGAGAACCAGGAAGACCAAAGGGAAATGGATGCATGTGAACTTGGTGCTGGTGAAGACAGGTGCAGTACCCCAGACTGCCAAGAGAACAAACAGCCTGGGAGGAAGTCTGGCTGGGGGCTTGTAAGACTGGAGGGTGGCGAGACTTCACCTCATGTCTTTAGGCTGTGTGGTCAGGAGAGGCCAGTCCCTGGAGAAGGACAGTTTGGTAAAGCAGAGAGGCAGTAGAAGAGAGAAAGGCCCGTGATCAGATGCCTTGATTCAGGGTGTAACCATGGGCTCACATGTAAAAGCCACAGTGAGAACTGCACGGGACTGGACAGCATTTCTTTCTGTTGGACAGAAGGCTGCTGTGGGTTGCAGAAATAAAAGAAGGAATTGTTTGGGACTTCATAAGATCAAACTGATGTCAGATTAAGTAACTTTCACACTGGGAAGTAAAAGAAGGAATTGTTCCAACCTGGTGGCACCTCATGATGCCTGTAAGAGTCCTGATCTCTCCAAGTCCAGTCTCAGGCCTGGGATAGAACATACAAAGATGTGTATGAAGTCTATGAAGTGGTGCAGGACAGACGCGGGAGGCCTGAGAACAGAGAGATCAAGCGTGGGGGTGCAGCGGGAGGGCTTGTGCAGGGTTCAGCAGGCAGGAAGCCATTTGTCCCAATTGGATACTAGGCAAAGAGCCTACCCACCAACGAGGGAGAGGTGGGAAAAGACCGTTCTCGAAGCCCCCGGTGCCAAGGGACATCAGCCGAGCATAGAATGGACTGTTTATAGGAAAGCCCAGTCAGTGGAAGAGAGACTAGGGGCCCATGATACCTAAGCACCAAATCCAGGCAAAGAACACATGGTAAACTCTTACCACCAAGCCCATCTTTCTTCATGGAGACCCTACTCGCCACCTGGGAGAACCCTGCTCCAGAAGTTCGTCCGGACTGCCATCTTTTTTGCAGCCACCGCAGGTGTTTCCGCCACAGCACGGCAGAGTAGGTTTGAACCGCCCACCTTGAGCTGTCGGTGTCACTCCCGGATTGCGCTTCACTGGCTCCCACTGGGAGCCACGCTCTGCGGGACCCTATGCCAACTGGAAGCCTGTGCTTGTTTTCCTACAGCCCACACGACGGCCCTGGAGATGGATGGACACAGTGGCGGCAGCCATGGGCGGGGAGCTCTGCGTAAACGCGAGGGTGGCTCAGGACAGGACGGTGTTCTGTTCTTTTGCATGCTGGGTTATTATGAGTCGGCACCGGCTCAGATGCACAGAACAGCAACAGCACGTAATGCTGGTCTGACAGCTTCTCCGAGGACGGGCTCCCAGGCGGGGGCCAAAGCCCAGGACTAGCCTCTTGGGAGCATTTATACAAACAGGGCTCAGAAGGACTGGTCCATCTCTCCATGGAAGGAAAGCCAAACCAAAGAATTAGGAAACGGATGTGTTCCAGGCCACACTGTGGAAGACGTCATCTAGAATCCAGCCCAGACAGTGACCCCCGTTTCCCAAGCCTCTCTGGAATAGAAATCCTTCTGAGGAAAGTGTCAAGGTTCTGAAAGACGTCCCCTGGCAGAGACACTGGAGAAGTTACGCAGCAGCTCAGCTTCCCTGTGTTGCAGAGTGAATGAAGCCACTACCTTAAATCACTGTCCGCCTGCCCCACCCCGGTCCCCGTTTCCTGCCTGGTTACAGAGGCTCCAGCAGCACAGTCCTCCTGGAGAAATAATGCCCTTCACCGTGCTTAAAAAAATGCCCGCTGGAGTCCTGTAAGTGCTGCGTTGTCAATTACCTCAACCCAAACCCACTGTGAGGTGATAATTAGGGGCTAAAAGCTAAACCGATTACTGCAGAGTTCTCTCTCCTGACAGCCATTTAATAGCTAATCGGGTGTGAAATCCCCAAATTATGCATTTCCCAGCAGCACTCCGATCACAATACATCTTAAAAGTTGGAAGTTATGAACTTGTCTGCCACAACTATGCCCTAGCCTGCCAAAATCACAGGCCCAGCCAGGGTGGAGGACGTGGACCCCTTCTGTGTGGACCTCTCTTCACACAGACACAGCTTCCGTCTCTGCTGGTGCCCCAAACGCAGCGCCGGCTACAGCCCCTCACCGAGGGAGCTGGAGGATGGCTGGATTGTGGGCGTGTCCACAAGGCGTGGTTGTCCGGAGCCATTGACTCATGGAAACCTCGTGTACAAGCAGGGCCGAGGGGAACTGCCGGGTCTCGGACCACCCATCCCTTTGTTCATTGGCCAGAGCCCATGGTTGTAGCAACTCAACTACACCAGTCCGTCTCATTGAGGGCGCCCCTCTTTCTTGCCTCCTCTTTGGTGGTCAGAGTCTGTTGAACAGGTTCTGACTCTTGAGACCTCAGCACAAAAGAAGGAAGCAGTGCCTGCCCCTCCCCACCCTCGCTGTGATTTCTCTGGGTGAGCTCACGATGGCAGCCTGTGGTCGCATCCCTGCGGTCTGGATCATTGACCCTCCACACTACCAAGCATGCCGTGCTTCTCTAGGGACTTGTCCCTTGGGTTGATGTGTCCACATCTGGGACATGAAGTCTCTCTAGCCTCACATCTAAGGAGAATTCTGGCCACACTGCCTCTAGGACCCACTTGTGCCCTCCCCGGGCTGTCCACGATGGCCAGTCTTCTTTCCCCAGCTTGGGAAACAGATGCGAGGGTGCGTCTGCCATCTTCCTGCTGAGGGCCCAGCGTTCATGTGCATATGAAGTGATCGCAGATACCGTGACATGGGTCAGGTATGTCCTCGTCCTCAAATTGACCTCTTAGATGGAGTCATTCTAAAAGTACCATGTCCCTCTGCAAAAGCAACCTTAGTCAGTTCCCGCAATAGCCTGTCAGCGAGACGAATGCTTCATGTGTCACTCTCAGCCAGTGGCTGTCAGGTGGGGCAACGCTGCGTCTTCCCTGACACACCCCTCTGGGCACCTGACAAGGACTGGAGGCACTAGAGTGCTTGAAAGCCGAGGGAGGGGCGACATGTTATTGGGATCTCATGAGGAGTGGTTAAGGGTGCTGCTCTGAACAGAACAGCCCCTGCTCAGAAATGGGAATATCCTGCCCTTTTGCCCACAGGGTCCAGGTGGAGATGTCCCGCTCTAGGTCCTGCACCCCCTGAGCGCTGACACCCTGCCGTATGTGTGTCTCTTGGGTCACAGAGATGGGTGTGGATGAAAACAAGACAAAGGTCCCAGTGGGCTGGCGGTCTTCTTCTGAGTTTCCACCTTTTTCCCCTGCTTTAAGAGCACATGGGACTGTGCTGTAGTGGTCTGTGCATTGTGCTGCCGACTACAAGGTCAGTAGTTTGAAACCACCAGCTGCTCCTCAGGAGGAAGAGGAGGCCTTCTACTCCCACGAAGAGTGACCATCTCTGGAAACCCACAGGCGGCAATTCTACCCTGTCCTATCAGGCCACAACGAGTCAGAACCCACTTGGTGGCGATGAGTTCATTTTTGAAGGATCCTATCAGGCAATGATCAATCCTCTGACATCCTCACAGTAAGGGTTCAACAGGCAGTTGTGTAACGATTATTATTTATTATAACACCGATATAGAGATCATGAGAGAGAGAAAAGAACATTAGAAGTTACATATATATCCTTTTATGATACACCTCCGCCCTGTTTATGCTCACCTCCGCCCTGCTAGATGGTCCACGTGGAGAAGGAGACAGGAGAGCGGCTGCCTGGAGGGAGGCAGGCTAGCGAAGCAGGCTTCTTTCTCTATCTTATGTCCCATCCCTATATTCCTCTGTAGCCAAGCCAGGCCCCTAATTCCAGGCAAGGACATATGTCACAGGAGAGGGCTGTCTTAAGGGCTATATGGTGATAAGAGGAGTGATATTAGGAATGGCTAAGTGACTAGGTGGAGAGGGGAGTGATAAGACCAGACCTTGGACATCTGGAGGTCCTTAAACAGGTGTCAGATTAGGAGTCTTTGACCATGGTCCTTGAAGCCCTCCCACAAGCTTCAAAGGAAGGGAGCCATCATCCTAACAGTAGGGGAGTTAGCTCTGCTATGTGACAACACAAAGGTCTCAGATAATTGGGAGCTTCAGAGAGAATAAATAACTTAACTTCCATAACAAATGCTGGCAAACAGTTTGCTTAATATTTGGAGTATAATAATTGTGGAAAAGTTCTGTCTTCATCTAAAAGGACCCCTGGTTGCTAAGCAGGCTTGGGCAGCTAACTGTAAGGTCAGTGGTTCAAACCCACAGCAACTCCTAGAGGGAAAGATAAGGCCGTCTGTGCCTGTAAAGATTGAGCAGTTCTTCTCTGTCCTGTGGTGTTGCTATGGTTCAGAATCGACTGAGTGGCCCCGTGGGTTTGGGCTTGAGTTTTAGATAACTCCATTACCTAGCTCCATCAACTTTTACCCCCACCACCCCCTTGCCCTTCTCTGGGTTTCATTGATTCTTTTAATTCTTTACCAAAATATGTCTCATGGCTGAGATTCACTGCTAGTCTGAGCCTGCATTTACATGTCTTAACCGGACATTAGTGCTCCACCCCAAGACAGAAGTGATAAAGACGCACGCTAAGGAAGCCGTGAAACGTGGAAGGTGGCGAATGGGTCAGGGCCTGGTGGACAGTTTGTCATTGCACTGTGGTTCCAGCTGCCGTGAAGGATGCTCAAGGACCAGGTGGCGGTTCATGTGCGGTGCATGGGGCTGCTGGAATTAGCTGGCTGGCACCTGACATCAGTCCAAACGGATCTGCCTTAGAAGAGGCCAGGATGGCAAAACTCCATCTCAAGGCTTGTCAGGGGAGACCAGTCTCTGGAGAAGGACTTGGTCCAGTGGAGGGGCAGCGACAGGAGGCAGGCCCTGCAGAGAGGGATAGAGACCATTGTGAAGATGACGCAGGGCCAGGCGGTGTGTCCTCCTGTGGTTCATGGGGTCACTGAGGGTCAGAGCTGTCACGGTGGCACCTGACAGTCACGGTGTTAAGATTGTGTTAGAAGACACACACCGAGAGAATCCCATTCAAACTAGACCTTCCAGAAGGAGCGGCTTAGAGGGCAGGGCTTTAGATTTGGAACTGTCGAGTCTACAGAAAAGAAGATAAAGGCAAGATAGATCCATCAAAATCCCACCGTGGTCTTCTTTTATTGAACGTCTCTCCTCGTCACGGTAACACAGACGCTTCTTTTAAAAAGTCAAACACACACTCCACTCGTGGCACTGTGTCCGATCTTGGGGTACTTCCAAGACACCACGCGTTTCACTAATCGAGCGGTTGTCCCCACCGGGCAGTTCTACCCCGCCCCATCGCACCTCTGTCACGCTGTCAACAGGCTGGGGACCTTTCACTATTTACTTAAATAGAAACATCGAGAATATTACTTTAAAATGTATTAAGTCAGTGGAAAAGATCAACTCATGATAGGCTAGCCTCTTTTAATAAGATCCGTCTCCTTTCCAAACCAAACAAAGAGGGAAGGTGCCTGGCAAGCTGCGTGGGGCCAGTCCACGGGGGCCACTCTCCCAGCAGCAAGCACGTGCTCCCTCGGTGGCTCCGTGTCCTATGTCAGCCATGGCTGACCCTGTGTCCTCACGCAAATGCACACTTCCTAGGTGAGTGTCCACGGACCTTATCTAGCCATTGGGAAAAAAAAAATTTTAACAACATGCTCTTGACTTGGTGGACTGCCATCTCGGATTTCTCATGGAGGTGTGGACAGAGCCGACCATCTCTCTGAAGTCAGGCTGTCCTAACTGCATAAAATCAACAGCACCCCACTCTCCCCACCCGCTCTGAGTCTTGTCACCTGACCACCCACCCAAGCATCCCATTCTACTCCTCCCTGTGCTTCTTCTGATGATGAATGTGATGTTTCTACCCACGTGCCCAAAGCGTGCGTCCTGCTCAGTGTGGCTCTAAGAAGCACCATCTTCAGGCGGTTTGGGACAACAGGACTCCATCCGTTCCCAGCCTGGGAGGTAAGAAGACTTGGGGAAGCTCCCTCTCTGGGTACCCTCGTGGGGAAACCCTTGTTTCAATTTCTCCTGTCACCCACGGTGCACCTCAAAACAAAACATAAACGCACGCGCTGCCATGGAGTGGGTTCTGATCCATTGCAACCCTGCAGGCCTTAGTCAGACTGTCCCCGTGGGTGAGCAAGGCTATTAATCTTCCTGGGAGCAGCTGAGGAGTTTGAACCACTGGCCTTGCGGGGAGCAGTCCAGTGAGAAACCCTCCACGCCACCAGGACTCCGTCTTCAGACATCATCTGTCCTTTCCTTGGGGACCCTGAGTTTTCTGGATGCCTAATTCACTCTCTTTATCTCTCAAACATGGTCAGGTTTAAGATGAGCCCTACACTGGTGGGGCAACTAGTGACACAGCTGGTCCCATCAACGTAACAAAGAACACTGCATACCTGCATGGGGCTGCACGCGCTGGTGAGAAGGCTGGGGCGCAGCACGGGAGTCTGGATTCGCGCCATAGCAGCTGCTCTTTCGTGGTGTGTCCTTCAAGTCCTTGATGGCAGAATAGGTGGGCCTCCCTCCTGACCCCGAATCTCACAAAGATACTGTATGACAGAATACTCACACGTCTCTGTCCCTCAGGATTTGTGGCTCGGCCAAATGCACCACAAGCTACCCTTCTAAGCAAGTGTCCCCACGAGCAACACGTCTCCGGTCTCAGAGACGACGCACACACCACCACCAGCGCCCTCACCGTGTTCTAGAAGGAAGAGCCACCACACTGGGGGAGTGGAACCTTGCTGGTGCACAGACATCAGCCTGTCACATGGCCATGTGAGTGGCAGAGGCTCTTCAGAAAGACAGACTCACATTCATCAACACATCCAGCCCAGCCTCTCGGGTGCTGGAGTCAAGAAGATTTATTACCGAGAAGGCCTCGAGTCCAGTCTCTTGTTTCCAGTTCAGACTTCTGGGACGAAGGGCAAGGCAGCACAAGCCTTACAGCAGCTGCTGCACCAGCGACAGAGGGTGGGCTGTCATACACAACTGAAGTTATTTTTCAACTTCACCAAACTGGAAAAGGTTACTGTTGTTTCTTTTTAAATCAACTTTGTCTTTTTGAGTAGTTGATTCACAGAGAAATGGACCAGTGAATAGAGAGTGGCTAAGGAAATCCCTCCCTCCAGACATCCAATCCTGGATCACGGGTGTCTTGCGCCTGTGGGGCACACTGGGTGTGCTGCATAAACCCAATGGAGGTCATAATAAGAAGCCTGGCAGTGCCATGGTCCTCTTTGGACAAGGTCAGCCATTTGAGACCACGAGCCACTCTTTGGCAGAAAGTTGGGAGGTCCTGCTCCCACGAAGGGAAAGCGTCTTCGAAACGTCCAAGAGCAGGGTGGCTTTGCCCCCATGAGGCCATTCCACAGCTGCTGTGAGCCGGCATCACTCGCTGGCAGCACGTTTGGAGGCTGTCGGGCTCCGGGGGGCTGGGTTGCGAGGTGTATGGCATCCTGCTTAGTGGGACTGAGCCACCATGGGATCAGCCGTGTGAACCCACCAGCCACTCTGGGGGAGAAAGATGAGGCTTTCTGGCCCGCTAGATACGTCCAATCTTAGGCCTTCACCTCTCTCCTCCAGTTGGAATTGAGCTGAAAACAGTGAGTTTGTATGGTTTTCGGGTGGGGATGTGTTTCCCTTCGTGAAAGGTCCCCTTTGAAGTCTCGAGCGATGTGTTGCATCCCTCCGTGCCATGCGTTTTGACCAATGCCTAATGGCACATGCCCACCAGGACAGGGTCATTCAGGATAGCCCTCTGCCCTTAACAGGTGCTTCCCCTCACCCGTTAACCCCCAAACAAGACCTGTTCATGCTGAGATGCTTCGAAGGCACAGAGTCCCTACAGGGTACGGTAGGATTTCCCAGACTGCCACATCTCAGGCCTGTGGGACTGATTTTTAAAAACCTTTCCCTATAGCTTCACCTTTACCAGATGTTTCAGTATGGATGTACGGCATCACACAAAGAAACAAGCAAGCAAACAAGCCCCAAGCCAAAAAACGCACTGCCATGGAATCCGTTCCGACTCATAGCGACCCTCTAGGTCAGGGCAGAACTAGCTTTGTGGGTTTCCGAGAATGTAACTTTTCATGGGAGTAGAAAGCCTCACCTCTTTTCTCCAAATATGACACAAGTGACTGTGAAGAGGTAATTCCAACAGCTTCAGGGAAACTATAAAATCAACCAACTAGAAATTCTCTACCTGAGACGCACAGTAACTGAAACTAAAGACGAGCAGACAAACAACTGGGTGAGCTCAACACGCAGATTGGAAACAGAAAAAGAAAGATGCGGTGACCGTGAAGATGCTTTTGCTGGTCTGGAGTCCGTCCTGGCACAGAGGGGCCCCGCAGCACAGAGCAGAACTGGGCTTGGGTGCTTCTGAAGTGACGGATCTGGACAGGAGCAGAAAACTTCATCTCACACCCGGGGAACGAGGAGCGGCTGGTGGCTTTGAATTGCCTGCCTGGTGATGAGCTGCCTAGTACGTAATCCACTATGGCATTGGGGCTCCTTCACTTGAAGATGGAACGATAAATTCCTTCCCCTCCCCGTTCTTTCCTCTACTTTCTATCCTTCCCTTTACGTTTCCTTCTTTCCCTTCCTGCCTCCCTCCTTTCTTAATGATTTTCCTCTGACTTGAGATGTCTGTCAGGAAATAGGGCTATTACTAAAGCAGTGCTGATTTGTCATGATTGCAAGAGTCTCATCCGTAAGCCCTTCCCTTGGTCCGTCTCCTGGGTTATCATGATCAAGCTGAGCAGTGCTTTGCTCTGTTTGGTCTTTGTCATCGTTCATTCATCTTTCCGGCGTTTGTTAGGTTCAGGATATTCTACCAGCTGTATGAGGCATTAAGACATATTGTAAGAAATAGTCTCTGCTTCAGAATCCTATTTCTGTCATTGATGTATGAATGTGAGGAGAAATACTTTACCTTGAAATGCTGAAAAGACCGTATATTATTCTTAGAAGGAAAAAATGGTTGCCTTCTTCTGCTAATCCAAGCCATGCAATTCACTGTCCCTCATTTTGCACCTTGTCTGACCGAGGTTCACAGATAAGCATGAACTTGCACTACCCACTTGCACCTTGCAGTCTCTTCTTTGTATCTCCTGTTCTTGATTCTCTGTTCTTACAACGCCATCCACCTTCATCTTCAGTTCAAGCAAACTTTTGTGCCCAAGCGCCTCAGATGCTCCTGTTGAATGGCACATGAATTCCTATCTGCTCATGGGAAAAGAAAATACAGGAAGAAACCCTGAATGAAAGACCTCTTAGCAAAAGTGAAGACACCATCCAAGGACAGTGGCAAGGTTTTCTTCTGCTCTACTCTGGGCGGGCGCAGAGGTCAAATGCACCAAGCCTGGTCTGACTGGTGGGCAGCTGACTTCGTTGTTTTTCTATAGATGCCACTCAGCTGGCTCTGACTCACAACGGCCACATGTGCAGCAGAATGAAACACTGCCCAGTCCGGGGTCTTCCTCACCGTGGTGGTCTCATTTGAGTCCACAACTGAAGCCGATGTTTTCCATCTGTCTCATTGAGAGTTGCAGCAGCCACCTAAGCTGATGTCAATTAGAGGATTAAGAAGGTAGGGGTGGAGACCTGGAGATAGCCAAATGAGACTCTGTGTGAGCGTGGCCTTCTCCTCTGAGAATTCTGGGAAATCTGGCAGTATTTCCCCTTTGGAGGTGGGAGACTCATGACTCACTCTCTGGGAGACGTTGCAGCTGACAAAACACATGGCAGCATGCTGATAGACCCTGAGCTCTGGAAACTGGGGGAGCCATGGGGAGACCCCTGCCGGTGCTGAGATGCCTCTACTGCCACTGGATACACAAAACCCTGCACCCACTAGTCTATGGTTGTCCTGGTTTCATTATTGCATGTGCTTCGTGAATCTGAAGAGGACTTTTAGATTGGACATATGGGCTAATATTGGACTTATGACCTTGGACTGGACTGGGTTAGGATGCTTTCTTAATGTACAGTTGCTCCTGTATTATAAACCTCTTTCTTATTCACATATGCGTGTTTATGAATGTGTTTCTCTAATCTGCCCAGACTAGCACAAGGGTCTTCCTCTTTCTTTGCTGACTCTTTACCAAATATGATGTCCTTTTCCAGAGACTGGTCTTACCTGCTATCACATACAAAGGATGTGAGACAATGATCTGCCGGCCATCCTTGCCTCTAAGAAGCACTCTGCTTGTGCTTCTCTGAGGGAGATTTGTGTGTTCTTGTAGGCCTTGGGGCTCTCCATGTTCTTCCACTGCACTGTGATTCTAACACATGCATTCTTCTTCCGTCTTCCCTAGTGGTTGCCCAACTCTCACGTGCATTTGAGACCACTGCATTTACCCTGGCTTTGGTCAAATGCACGTCAGTCCTCAAAGTGACCTCTTTGCTCTTCAAGCTGAAATGCTGATTTACCCAGTTCCACATGCTTTTGTTTCTTGACTGCTGCTTCCGTGAGCCCTCAAGGCAGATCCAAGCAGATGGAACCCATGCCAACTCCAATCCCCTCTCCATTTACCACCATGCTGTCTGTTGGGCTAATTGTAAGGGTTTGGGTTTTCTCAGCCTTGGGTTTCAATACTTGCTGAAGGCTGTAGTGCTTGATCTTCATCCACAAGTGCTCTAAGTCTTCTTCGTGTTCAGCAGGCCACATGATGTCACACCTGCATATTGCTGGTTGTTAACGAGCCCTTCCCAGTCCTGATGCCAGATTCTCCTTCATGGAGTCCAGCTGCTCAGGTGATTTGCTCCCTAGTCAGATTGAATAAAGAGGTGAAAGGAGAGAACCCCGCCCTCCACACCTCTCCTGATTTTCTTAGTAGCTCCTTGTTCCCTTGTTCTGATTGAGCGACTCGTGTTTTGTTGTGTGCACTGGTTTCTCATGAGGACAATGAATTGTTCTGGAATTCCCCTTCTTTACAAGGTCCGCTCAAGTTTGTTCTGAGTCACACAGTTCAATGGATGTCTTTGCTTAGTGAATGAAATGTGGGTAAATATGTTTCTTCCATTCTTTGCTTTCAGGCCAATAGTCACCCTTTCACCTATTCATTCACCCCTTCTCTCCATCATGGGTCACCCTGCTGGTATTTGAAACACCACTGCCAGAGCTTCCAGCCTCACGCAACATGCCGGACCATCACAATAGGACCAACTGACAGATGAGTTGTGAGAGGACATAGTAGGTCCTTGAAATGATTTACTAAACGAGTGAGTAAAAATTTCTGAGCAGCAAGGCTTGATGATTATTGGAATGAGACTGCAAAATGAACCCATCTCTCCCACTGGCCTCCCTCAGTCAGCATTCACTGAGGTGTGTGCTGTCCTCCCCAGGGACTAAGACAAAGACCCGTTGGTCCTTTGCCTGAAGCAGGAGCAAGTACAGGATCTCTCCGAAGCCCTCCCAGCTCTCAGAGTGGACAACTTCTTTGACTGTAGGGCAGCCATTGTGTTTCATTACTTTGTTTGGTATTTTAGATCCAGTCCCTAAGTGTCTAGCAAGTCACTGAGGTGACTTGGACTTTCACTCAGATCAGTTCTCTGAACTCCAACAGATTGGATTTTTGTTGTCCTTTCCTGTTTCTGAATCAAATAAAATGGAAACAAAAATCATCCTTGACCACACGACAGGTGCTCATGAAAGCAGTGGTTGTGTTCCTGAGATAAATGAGGCTGTGTGCCTCACCTTCTCCAGGCATCCTCCCTCCCACTGGATCCTCTAGGGAAGTGCCCACCTTCTGATGAGGAGAATTACAAACAGACAGGAGGAGGGAGAGAGCTAGTGCTTTTCTGGACAGGTGCAAATAAACTAGCATTCTGGTCCTGAAGTCTAGGCCTCCTGTGGATTACACGGGTGTGATGACTGTTGTTATTATTAGTGTTGTAGCAGACAGATTTGTCTTGCTGGTGGCCCGGTTACTTGGTGCCACCTCTGGAATGTGGACACGATGCAATGATTTCTAGCTCAGTTAGCTGGCTCGCATCTCCAGGAGGAAGAGGTGGAAGAAATGAGGTGGACCAAGTGAATGTTAATATGCAGAGCCATGATTTAGTGCCTAGAGCTGGGATTGGTTTCTTCATTATGCTGAAGGATTACAGCATTGCACCCAAACCCGGTTGGCTCATCACCCCAAATACACACATGCTGGGCCAGGACATGCGGGCAGGTGGAAGGATTGAAATGCAGCCGTCTTACTGTACATTCCTGGGAGTTCATAGGCTTAAATCATAGAGACTTGACAGCAGGCAAATGGAGTTTCTGAGGCTGAGCAATAATTTGGACCCAAGGTACTTGAGAGCACCAGTTATGAAGAAACATTCTTTTCTTAGAATGGGCATAGCCAAGCCCCTCCGATAGATGTCGTTATCCCTGGGCCTGCCTGCCATATATGAGCTGTCGGGAAGCTTCTGTTTTAAGACAAGTGTATTGGCCACAGTGGTTTTATTGTTCACACAGTCCTATGGGGTTTGGGGACGTCATTAGTAGGTTTATTGTGCCAACCTGGGCATTGAACACATGTGGAATTAATTGAAGGATGGAGAGATAAATGACTCGACGAACCTAGCCTTTCTTGTCCCTTGCTCTTTGAAGATTGGACTGGTGTGCTACTTCCTTAGCTTGTTCTCTGTCTCAATTTGCAAGCTACACTGCCTGCAGGACACCTAACCAGTGGACTGTGTCACTGTAGCTTGAGGTTCCTTCAAGACCTGCTTCACCATGCTACTGTAGTAGACATTGTTTGAGCTGGGGACTGTCAGACCCTGTCATCTGGCTGACTGTTGGTGACCTGTCTTGCTGTCTGCTGCCTGTGGCCGGATAGCCTGAATTGCTCTACAGAGGACTCGGTTGTCTGCTTTCTTGACTTGCACTCGGTGGCCCTCAAGACTTGAAGGACTGCCAGTGTACTAGCTATCATCTCATAGAAGTGAGTTGCACTGAGTCTTTTGTATGACTCTATAGACTAAATAGCTATTTATTTCTTATGTTTTATCTATCTATCTATCATCTACCTCCTAAGTGTCCTGGTTTTGTTTCTCTAGAGAACCCTGTCTAACATAGGGACCATCAGTGATGGAAACTCTGAGAAAGAAAGGGCAACCCAGCTGATGCAAGGATGAGTCAGTCTGCTCTGAACAGGACTATATTGGGTTGTTCAAGTCCTGGGAATTTGAACTTTGTTCTCTTCTTGGTGCAAAAAAAGGCCCTATGACCCTAACTCAATTTTCTCCACTCTTCATTGTGGAAGGAAGAGACTTTGATTGGTCTTTTAATAAAGGGTAATGGAAGCAAGATGTCCTCCTTTGTAAAAATAATCTGCTTTATTTTGTCCTATCATGGAAAGATGATAGGCGTCATGTTGGTTTAAGTGCTTGGCGTCTAATCAAAAGATTGATGGTTGTAAACTACTGGGGGAATAAGTTGTGGCTCTTGGCTTCCCTAAAGATAACAGCTTAGAAAACCCCGTGAGACAAGCTGTTATACTTTGTCCACACAGTGACCATGAGTTGGAATCGCAGGCAATCCTTCATGGCAGCTGAAAATAGACCAACACCCACCCCCTCAAAAGTTCACTGCCATCAGGTAGCTCTTGACTCATAGTGACTCTATGCAACAGGATGGGGTTTCTGGACTGGAGCTCTTTCAGGGAGGAGAAAGACTCTTTGTCTCCCGGGACAGCTGCTGGTTTCAAACTGCAGTCAAAGTGTTACTACTATACCACAGGAGTTCAGACACAACCCAGTGTTCACAAATCCAACCACTTCTATACATACAATTCAGTGATGTTGATGCTATTCTTTAAGTTGTTCAAATGTCCTCATGCTCCTTTTCTGAATGACTCCTCCTCCAGGAATATGACCCTATGGCCTGAGGCTTGCTCTCTGACATTTCCAGCCGCATTGTCCATTGGATTCCCGACAGATCATTGTTTCCCAAGCGCAATGCGCATCCTTTACAGATTAGCAACTTGTTGCTTAGAGAAGACTCCAGGGTATATTTTTGGCTTAAGGTCAATGGTCTAAAGATGCCAGAAGAACAAATCTGCTTTGGAAATATAGGCAGACCATGTCCATAGACTGAGAGGCACACAGTGAGCAGAACAAGCACATGGTGCAGAGTTTCAAATCAGAAAATATGTATGCTGAGGTTCTATTCTTTCATCATATTTATGCAATTTGTGTGCCGAGCGGATAACTCAAGAAATTGAGTTATCTGAAGAAGACCAGATCATGGGTATTGAAGAAAGGCTTATTTACAACCTACTAAATGCAGGGGACTCAAGCTTCTTGCTGAAAGCCAAGAGGACTTAGAAGTGCCTACTGATGACGATCAAAGGATATATAGCCTTTGCAGAGAAAATAAAAATCCTCACAATTGGACCAGTCAATAGCATCAAGATAAGAGGAGAAAAGGTTGATGCTGGGGACATCATCTTGCTTTGATAAGCACTCATTTCTCATGAAAGTAGCAGTCGAGAAAGTACACAGAGTCAGGGCTGGGGATTGGTGGAGTGGAAACAACAGAAAGGCTAGGAATTGAAAGTGAACCTATGTTTGAGTCTTGTGTAACCTGAGAGAGGCCACTTAGCTTCTGTGGGCTTCAGTTCCTATTAGTGGACTAGGATGGTCGCTATCTTCTTTGACTCAAAGGACTATTGTTCCAGGCGCCAGGTGAGCTTCACTCATGCACCTGTAAGGTGCGCCATCCATTCTGCCATTCTCATTGTTGCTACTATCAAGATTTCTGCAATGGTTAATGTTTGGAATGCCTTCCTCTCTCATTCTGTCCCCAGTGTTCTGGGGCTAGAGTTGACACATCATGTCTTTCTTTGAGAATATGTGACGATGGCTCAACACAGACATTCTTTGTAAGAACTATCTACTTCTCATCTGGCTCCGTCTTTAAAAATCTTCTCTAATGCCCTGTTTGGTTCTTTTTAAATTCTATAGTGCTTCCTACAATGTTAAACCTGGATTTCAGAGGGAGGGAGTTCACCGGAGGCTTAGATGCTATGCAGTTTCCAAGAAAGTGTCTGCCATGCAGGGAGCATTGGAGCGATGACAATAAAAGACTAAACAGATAACCCGACTTGAACGGGTAAGACCTTGCCACTTGATTCCCCCCTTGGAGTGGGGTTTCGACATGTTCTGTATTTTTTTTTGTTTGTTCGTTTTGGGGTTTAGCTCAGATGGGTTATATAATTGAATGGTGGATACCCTCTTGAATTTGTGTTACATGTTTTTCTGCTTTTCAGTACATGAAACCCAGGATGGGTGAACCTAGAGGGACAGCAAATACAATAAAGGTTCCTGGGAGGATGGGTGGTGGTGGTGGAGCTACAGTGGTGGGGGTGGGGGGGGGAGTAAAAGGGGTCTGATGTCAAGGAGTTCAGGAAAGAAAAGAGCGTTTTGTAACTGATTGTGTAGCAATTGTACAATAGCGTTTGATGCGATCGAACTATGGAATGATATGATGATATAATGATACCATTCTATGGGGAGTTATAGAATGGTTTTGGGAAAAAAACAACTGGATTCTGGAGGCAATCCAGTGGTTCTGTGTGGTCCAGCAGAGTCTGCTGTGTTGACAGGGCACCATACAACAGGCGGGCAGCAAGTCAAGTTCGTATTTGGTTACTCGGCGCATGAAATGGGGTTGGTGCGACTAAGAAATTTACTCTTTCCTTTTAAGACTCAGATTTTGTTCAGTTTCTTTCGATGAACTATTTGATGGATGGTATCAGGCGAGTCCCACCCAGGGACTCATTTAATAGGTAGCAGACTCGTTTGTATGACTTTGTGGTTTGTTTGGTGACTCATTTAAAGAAAACTGAGGCTAATCTGTTTGACGGCTTGCTTTTTTGCCCCATTCTTTATCAAGAATTCATTAACTTTCCCCCAGGATGAAATACAGCCTTTCAATCCCTGCACAAGACTTCTTTAAAATGCTGAGGAGTCAGAAGGCTACTTTGAGGCTGAAGGTGAGTCCCAGTCAAGCTGGGAGAATCCAGGGAGAACGCATCTGACAAGTGAGGACAGTGAGACTTCGTCTCATGTACTTGGGGCATAAGACCAGTCCCAAGGGAGAAGACATCATGCTTGACAATGTAGAGGGGCAGCGAAACAGAGGAAAACCCTCTACTAGACAGGTTGGCACAGCTTCTACAACAATGTGCTAAACATAAGAACCGTGGTAAGCATGGGGGCGGGGTGGGGGGTTGTTCTGCTCTGAATAGGATGGACTCAACACTACCTTACAGTTACAGCAACCACAGCATAGCAGCCCTGCTTCAACCGCCGTGCCCACAGCTGTGTCAGAGCGAGACTCATTTCTACTCTGTACCATCTGCGTAAGATTCCATGTAGACGCAATGTGAAAGTCCCGCAAACTCAATGTAAGACGTACGGCATCCTTTCCTGCCACTGTTCCTTCTCCTTCCCATCTCATTTCTTGGTTCTAGTGTGGTGGAAAGGACTGGCTTGCACTGGGCATGGTTTCTCAGTGCCTTGGAAAGGTGAACCAGCTCTCAATCACCAGGAGCCGTCACAGCGGCTTAGTCCTCAGTGAGCCCAACTGGGGTGCTCAGGGAGGTGTCTGAGCTCTTGAAGAAGGGAGAGCAGAGGGTGGAGAGGGAGAGGGAGAGGCGGGGGGACAGTCCTTCCATCTTTCCCGCCACCATGTCACCACATAGTTCAGAGACATCTTCAGTGTGTAGAGGAGACGGGACGTCTCATCTCCATCGCTGCTCGTTTGAGGAGCATGAGACCCAGCCTTCCCAGTCCTCTTCAGCACCTGGAAGGGGAGGACCTCTCAAAACAGATCGAGGGTTGAGGCCTGGGAACACTGTGTTTCGAGACGCTGATACCGTGTTCTGACCAGCTTGCTCCTAGGACTGAGTCCTCATCATGTCCAGTCCAAGGTTTTATACTGAAACCTGCCTCGAGGCACTTTTGATGCGCGATGGCAGGCTCCTGCCTTGTCTGGACCACCTGTGGGATGACACAAAGCTTCCCGCGAGGTCAGTTGTGGGAGTTCCCGGTGGCACAGGCGGTCAACTGGCAGGTTGACAGTTAAAGCGCACCTAGAGGGGCCTCAGAGGAGAGCCTTGATGACCTACATTTCAGAGGCCACAGCACAGGTTTGCTCTGAAGCCCACGGAATGGCGATAAGCCAGAACAGATTCTACGACCACATCTTCTTGATCAGCTCACAAGAAAAAAAAATGAAAACCAATGTACTGGGTACGTGCTTATGATCTCCCAAGCCCAATTCTCTCAAGATGTCATGGCCAAACCAAACTCTGCCATCAAGTGGATTCTTGCTCACAGCGACCTTTGGACAGGGTCAGCTCGCTCCCTGTGGCTTTCTGAGACTGTCACTCTGTACAGGGCTAGAAAGCCTCATCTTTCTCTCTTGGAGCAGCTGGTGGTATTGAACTGCTGATCTTGAGGCTAGCAGCCCAACAGGGAGCCACGACACTCTCAGGGTCCCTAAAACATCAAGGGCTCCTACAAACCTCATGCTACATGTACAGTTGTTTTCCACCCCACGGACCCTTCAGCCACTGTGTGAAAGTGGCTCAGCTAACAATGAACAAATATCTGCTTTCCTCATAGAAAACTTGACTCCATGTGCCCCCGTGTAGTCATTATTATTGGGTGTTATTAAATGGGCTCTGGCGCACAGCAGCCAAATGTCCAACGCTGAACGAATGGCCAGTGCAGAATGAGGCACTGCTGGCCCACACCCTCCTCACGTCCCTGGCTGTTCGAGCCCACGGCTGCCCTCCGTCTCCTCCAGGACCTTCTTCGTGTCCACTGACCCTCTGTTTGACCAAGCACGATGTCCTTCTCCAGAGTCCCGACTCTCCTGATCACTCACCCACAGTATGAGAAGATGCCTCACCCTCCTTTTTGAAGGCACGTCCTGGATGGACCTCATGCAAGACAGCAGCCACAGCAACACGTTCTGGAAGAAGTCACTCTTTCCTTCTCTTCCATTCACTCACTCACTGCCACGGAGTCGGTGCTGACACAGAGCGAGGCCTGGGGGATCAGCAAGCCCAGCCTTTCTCCTGAAGAGATGCTGGAGGTTTCGAACCGCCAACCAGGTGACCACAGCCCAGTGTGTCACCACTCCCCCACCAGGGCTCCATCTTTTGTGAGCTGTTACCTTTTCCACTATGAAGTGCTTAATCCTTTGTATCACTCTGTGGCTGTCACAGGGCCTGATAAAGCACAAGTCCACTGCCCCCCCACCCCCCGCCCCACAGGATAGATGAATACATAACGACCTGAGCAGATCATTGGATGAATGGACGACAAAGAAGACGAGGGCTCGTTCTCCTACCTCAGGCAGAAGCAGAACGAGTGAGAGCGTAGTCTGTGTGCCCCGCACACAAAAGCGCTTCCTTTCTGTCGAGACTGTAGGAAAGAGAGAGCAGGTGTGAGACAGTGCGTGTTCCATTGCGGCAAAGCCCGTTTGAACGAGCACGCCCGGACGCGCCCCGCAGCTCACGGGCTTGGAATGCAGCAGGACAACAGACACAAAGAAATAGCAGGAGTTCTGCTGGGAGCTCGACAAAAAGCGATTGAGACCAGCGAGGCTGCCTATCAGCAGCACCTTTCTCTTTGTCTTTCTGCAGATGGGTTACTTGGTACTCCCCTCCCCACTGCCCAAAAAGGATTTCAAACCAGCCTGGGAGGAAGGTGGTGGGGCTGTGTCGTTGTTGCCGGGGGCAGTCCAGTGAGCTCTGTCATAGCGACTGGGTGCGCAGCACGGGGAGACCCTGCCCACTCCTGTACCTCCCTCATATCCACTGCCGGGATTGGCTACAGCCAATGTGTCAGTCCTTCCCTTTCAGGTCTTCCTCTTTGGCAACTGCCCCTCTACTGTACCAGGCATGGTGTCCTTCCCTAGGGATGAGTCTCTCCTACCAGTCTATCCCAAGTCAGGGAGACAGAGCCCCACCCTCCTGCCTTCTAAAGAACATCCTTCCTCCTTCCCAGATGGATTTACCCCTCCCTCTGCCAGTCCATGGTGTCACTCTTCCTGGTCAATACGATCGTTCAGACGCATCAACTCTCCTTCTGATTCTCCTACTCCACATTTCCCAAGCATCCATGGAAAACATCCCGGGCCGCCGAAGACACGTCCATCTTCCAAGTGATGTCTTTGCTTCCTCACTCTTTAAAGAGACCCTTCACAGCCTATTTTGTCCCCTGTGATGGGTCATTCATGACTGCTGTGTCCAAGGACGTTGACCTCCCAGCATCCAGGAATATTCCATAGGGTCCCATTCACCTGTGTGGGGGAGATCTGAGCAACCTTTCATCGCTGTATCTCCAGGAGAGGAGAAAGAGTGATGAGACATCTGAGCACTCCTGCACAGAGCAACCACGTCCTACACTAGGCCGCAGTCCTGCACTCAACCACTACGCCACCGGCGCTCAGCCCATAAAGCACCTTTTTATACACATGTGAGAGTCTATGAATTTGTTTCTCCAGTCATCCCAGACTAACACAGGACCATACCAGTGTGGGGTGTGTGTTAAACCCTGTGACTTCTGAGATAGCAAAAGCACTCATTGGATACAGACATGAGGTAACAAAATGGGAATGGTGGTGGGGTGGGAGGGGGGCAGGTGCTGGGAGGAGACTGAGGAGCACAGTGATAAGGAGCCTAGAGAATCGAGCCAAAGACCTTCCCTCTGTGGCTTATGTTAATTTTATGATTGAAATGTAGGGGTGGAGTCTAGCCCGTTCATCTGGAGATAGCCATTGAGTAGCCAATGAGGCCTCTGGGCGGGCATGGCTTTCTCCTGAGACTTCTGGGAAATCTCACGTTATTTCCCCTCGTGAAGATGAGAAGCCATCTCCCCAGTTGTTGGGAATTAGTCTCAGAGATGATGAATCACGGACAAGACAAGATGGCAATGTCTGAGAAGCTGGAGGAGCCGGCAGAGAGACCACATGGCTTTGCCCTGATGGAGCCAGACCTCTGAGGCTGGGGTGGCCACATGGAGACCTCTGCCAGCGATGAGTTGCTTCTGCTGTTGATGGACCCTGAGCCCTGGAAGTGAGGAGCCATGCGGAGACCCCTGCCAGCGCCAGGACTCTGCACCCACTGACCTGTGATGTCGTGAGTCCAAAGGAGACTTTATAGACTGATTTGGGGTATATGGGTTAATATCAGACTTATGACTTTGAACTGGACTGAACTCAATGTCCTGTTCCTCTTGTATATTAACCTTTTCCTTATATCTATATGCATGTCTATGAAATTTGTTCCTCTAGCCTACCTGGACTAACACAGATGGCCTCCTGCATTCTCCCAGCCCTCAAACAATGAGGAGAAATATTTCTATTCTATTCTAAAGCCATCCTATGAGGGTGTGTGTGTGTGTGTGTGTGTGTGCGCGCGCGCATGCGCGCACATTTCTCTCAGAGCAGAAATGACTTGGTTCCTCGGGAGTTGCGACATCTATCTCAGAAGGTGCCTGTATCTCTGAGACGAGGTCCAGATGCCATAAGCCAGTCAACGAGGCCTTGGTCAAGCAGGGTCAGCCCTCGGGAGATGCCTCTCACAAGACCCAAGGCTCATCCACTGCTGCTTGCCAAACTCCCACCTCTGACCCAGACTCAGGTACCATGGCATGTGACCTTCCCCTTCTCCTTGTCAAGTTCACGCCTGCAACATTCTTAGAAGTTCCCTGGCCCCGACACCCCCAGGCTCCACTCTAAGCCCAGGACTCCTCAGCCATCCATCTGACCGGTCCTGCACTGTGAGGGGCGGGGCTCACACGTGGACCAGATTGGCCCTGTGCTCACCTGCAGGCCTGCAGCTGGAGCTGCTCACCTCACCCCCCTCCTCCCTCTCCCGAGGTCGCCCCGCAGACCACGCAGTCAGGTGCAGGACTCACGTCACCCACGTCACGATTGCTCCTCGGTACCACATGGATTCTAGCGTCTGGGGCAGCAGAACTCCAGAGAGGTTTTCAGAGGGTCTTGGAGGGGCTTTGAACCATCCACCTCTCGCCTGGGTGTCTAGTGGTTGACTGTGTGCCCCACTCTGGACCCACTGCAGACACAGAACCATCCCACCTTTCCTGAAATGCTCTGAGAAGGAACCACGCTGGACTGCACTGCACAAAGCAGAAAAATCCAGAGGGAGGGATCGGGAGGTTCTGCGTGAATTTCAAGCCACAGCCAACTCATCCCTTCCCCAGGGCCGAGGGGCCGTCTCAGACAGGGCTACTCCATGTTCCTCCACTTCATTTCCCATAGTCATTCCAGCCACCAGCCCTGGGGGTCACGTCCGGAGAGAACCCCTTCCTGGCCGAGACGTCTCGCCTCTGGGGAGAGCACCGAAAATAAATAATTCTAAAAAATGTATAAATTTAAATAATTGGAAGGCAGTTTGACTGAAAAAGACACTTTTCTTTTTCACCACAAATGTCACCATCTGGACTTTTCTTTTTTTAATTTCTTCGCGACCTGACAAGTCTCTGTGCGGATAGAGTGCGACACTCAGCCAGAAATGACAGGCGGAGCGTGGCAGGACAGGGCTCAGGGTTCCAGGAAGGGTGGGGTCGCCTGCCTCCTCCTGGACGTGATCACCCCTCAGGGACCATCAGCTGACATGCACACGCCTCCCAGACAGACACACAGAGACTTCACACACAGACATACACAGAGACAACGCACAGACCCCCAGTGTCTCATGCACAGACCAAAGAGGCCAGGCACACAGACACCACACATAGACCCGCAAATGCCTCACACACACAGACACATATATCTCACACAGACACACACAGAGAACACACATCACACAGACACCTACACGAATACCTCACACACACACACACAGACTACACACAGAGACCGCCCAGACATACACACTCCAGACAGACCACACACATATAGCACACACAAATACCTTTTGCACAGACAAATCACACACACAAATATCTCATACACAGAAACACACACACATACACCACAAACACACACATATATTCCCTACCCCTAGACCACATACACCCTCTAGCACACCTCCTCTTTCTCTCTCAGAGCAGCTAAGCTGGCGATACCCCTGCTGCCCTGTGGCGAGCTGCCTGACAAGTTTAGCCACTGCAGGACCAGGGTTCCGGGTACAGGGTTATCACAAGAGGCCAGCTTCTGATACATACATGCCGGGTTCAATAGGTGCAGTTGTACAGCAATAATTATTAATCACTATAATAAAATTATAGAGAGCACGAGAGAGAGAAATAATAAGAGTCAGACACATCTCACGGTAGCTTGCTCACCTCCATCAGATGAGTGGTCCACAGGAAGAGAGAATGCATGGGGGAAGGGATTACATCATGAGGGAGAGAGGCCTGAGAACGTCTGGTCCTGAAGGGCAGGAACGAGAGGGGAGAGAGCCTCTTTCTTGTGTCCAATCCTTATATAATCTTTGGAGCCAGACCAGTCCCCTCATTACAAGTAGGTCATACGTCGCAGGAAAGCGTTTGTGCCATTGCACACATTACAGGAAAGGGAGCTATCAGGGTCCCATGTGACAAGACCAGACCCCAGACTCCTCGATGTGGCTAAACAGATTAGGCTAGAGATCATTAAAGACAACATGTGAATCTGCCCACAGGCTTCTAGGGAAGGGAACCATTATCTAAACAGCAGGGGAGTCAGCTCTATTGTGAGACACACAAAGGTCTCAGATAACTGGGAGCTTCAGGGAGTCTAGATAACTTAACTTCCACACCAAAGACTGGTAAATAGCTTGCTTAATCTCTTGGAGTATATAATTGTGGAAAAGTCCTGTCTTCATCTGTGATGGGTAGGTTTGTTATGCCAACATGGCCACAGAAGATTGGTGGGTCTGTTGTGATGGCAGGGCCAATGAACACATGGGATGAATTGAAGGGCAGAGATAGGAAGGGCTCAGTGAGTCCCACCTTCTCTTTTGCTTTCGGATCTTTGAACCAGACAGTTGCTTTGTTCAGCCTGTGCCTCGACCTCCAAGCAACACTACCCAGGGGACACCTAATCGTGGACTGTGTTGCTGGGAGTTGAGGTTCCTTCAAGCCCTCCTTCACCACGTTCCTGGGATATACCTCTCTTGAGCTGGGGACTGTCGGACTTTGTCATCTGGCTGACTGTTGGTGACCTGCTCTGCTGTTTGCTGCCTGTGGCCAGGTAGCCTGGGTTGGTCTACAGAGGACTACTCAGCGGCCCTCAAGACTTGAAGGACTGCCAGTCTTCTAGTTGCCTCACGCAAGTGAGTTGCACCGAGCAATCTGTACTGCTTTATAGATAGTTAACTGTTTCTTTCTTATCTTATATACCCTTCTCTCTATATAAATATATGAAGAGAATTACTAGCGTCTTGGTTTTATTTCTCTAAGAGAACCCTGCCCGATACATCATCCCACACAGGGTTAGGTTTGGATGGTCTTAGTAGAGGGTGCACCAAGTCACACCTTTTGTACCCCTGGGGTCATCTTTGGTCCTCCTGCAGGAGAGGCTGTGACTGTAGACCTCATCCTTTGTGTCCCCGGCAGGGGCTAGTATACCAGAGCTGCAAGAAGACCTGCTGTGACCTTTGACCACGACTGGTTTCTGGTTCTGCATTTGACCAGACGTTCAGCTTTGGAACTTCACAGCCTCCCCTCCCTCCACGTGGTCCATTTCCTTCAGTTTCAGGAGTTTCTGTGGGGTGTTGCAGGGGACCACCGAGCCCAGGGAGGCCCAGGTCAATGGATCTGACTAGCCCTTTAGTAAGAGGTGGACACTAGAGATATCCGTAAGGGCCAGCTCCTGGGACAGTTGGTGACAGGTGCTATCCAGTTGCTTCCCCCTCACAGCAATCCCATGAAGGACAGGAGGACACACTGCCCACTCCTGTGCTGGCCTTATGCTTGTTCTCCTGTCTGGCCCCCTGAGCACAGCCACGGTGTCCGTCCATCTCCTTTCTCTTTTTCCCTGCCCCTCTACTTCACCATGCAGGATGTCCTCCTCTGGGGACTGGTCTCTCCTGATAACATGTCCCAAGTCGGGGAGACCAATTCTCACCCTCCTTGCCTCTAAGACGCCCTCTGACTCTACTTCTGTTTGTATCCTGTTCTGTTGGTGGCCCATTGTACTCTCAGGAGTCACCTGGTGACATGTCCGGGTTAAAATACATGATCACTACAGTTTCAAACAATTGACCTTGGAGTTAGCAGGCCAGCATGTAACCCACTAGGCCAGGGATTCCGTGCAACACTCTCCCCCACCCCACTACAAAATAATAAAACTAAAACTCGCTGCCAAAGAGTTGACACTGACTCATGGCGATTATATCAGAGAGGCTAGAATTGTCCCTGCGCATTTCCAAAACGGTCACTCTTTAAGCCAGCAGAAAGCTTGTCTCTCTCAGGAGGAGAGGCTGGTGGCTTGCAACATCTGATCTGGCAGACTGCTGTCACCTGGAAACCACGATGACCCCAGAGCTCCTACAAAGAGACCTTAGAATGAAAAAGACAGCACCACGGAGGGCCCCGACCATGCGAGATGGGCCACTGCAGGCTCACTGAAAAGGCAGCTTTTGCACAGAGACCTACAGGAAAGAAAACTCCGGTCTGGCGAGTGCTGGAGGCTGAACGCTCTAAGTAGTGACCGCAGGGACCTTGGCTAGTTTTCCACAGGCAGGACTCACCGTGGCCTTGCCAAGTGCCAACGAGTCACGGCCCCCGCCCCCCGCCCAGGTGTTTGTAGCGGTAGCCGGGGCATCGGAATCCTTGCCAGGTGCTTCTAATATCAGCTGCCTGCCCTGCCCGGTGAGTCACATCTCACCTGTTCTGCGAACTCGATTCTCCACCTTCTTCTTGATTCTCTGGCCAATTCCTCTCCCTAAATTCCCCTTCTCCCCCTGTGCACGGGGAGTGGCTAGACAGGGAAACCCTGGGTGATATGTCAGGTGAGCTTCCAGGTCCCAGAAAGTGGATGTGCTTGGAGGTGGGAGCCCTCACTTCCTCTCATCTACAGCTCGGGGCCAGGTGGCACCAGAGACGCCGAGCTTCTAGATCATGCTGGCAGCTCCCTTGACCCAAAGGCATGGCTTCCGGCAGTACACAGTTCCCCACAGGAAGGGGAGGAGCCACAGGGATGAGAAGACATGGCTGAGCAAAGGGCTTCCTCGGGGAAGAGCCTGGGTGCCTGGAAAAAGCAATGACACAAGAGTGCCAGTGGAGACCCCTCGAGAATGGTCTTGACTGCTGAGTTGAGAGGTGGGTCCTTCTGGATGGTGGGGGCCATTGAACCAGCCGTCAGTTCCCGGTGACCCCACTCCAGGCTAGCCCCACCATCAGCTGAGGGTCAGAGACCTGTGTCCATAGCATTTGTCCACTGATTTCTGAACGTAGGTCACCAGGTCCTTCTTCCTAGTCTGTCTATACCTCTCATCTGCTGAGATATGCCGAGAGGCAGGGGCAGGTGGACACAAAGCCCGTTGCCTGGGAACCTAGCCTTGGTCTCCGGCGTGAAGGGGACCCCTGGAGGGATCCGTGAGCCACTTTTGCCCCAGCACAGGCTGCACATCAACAAAGTGCTCACTTCTCTCAGTCAAACACCCAGCAGTGGGATGGCTGGACCACAGGATCAGTAACTGAGACCGTGACCATGAGCAGAAGTGGGGAGTGCTGGGAGGGAAACGTCTGCAGGTATGGGGGGGAGGGATGTGTCTTGTCTCAGTTGGACCAGTGTGATTTGTTCACATTTCTATGGCTCTGCAAAGGACATGTTTCTTGGTTCGTTCGATGCTGATGTCACTCCTCTCCACCTCTGACCCCTGTCTTTAATGCAAGGCTGAGGCCGGGGATGCAGGCCATTGTGGAGTCAGTGAAGCCGGCCCACACGACTTCTAAGGAATGCAGCACCTCCACTGCCTTTTCTTTTCTCACAGCACCCAGCAGCTCCCCTCTCAGACCTGAGCAACAAGCTGCATGAACAGTGCTAGTCACGGAGGGGCGGCAAGCTCATTTCTGAACATGTAGGCTTCTGCCCCTGTTGTGGGTGGTGATTTGGGAACCTCAACCCCGGCTGGTCCAACTCCAAGGGAGAATGATGAAGCAGTCAGCTCCCAGAGCAACTGACCACCTCGGAAACCACAGGGGCAGCTCTACTGCATCCTTGTGGGTCGCTCTGGGTCAGGACGCATGACGGCTGCGATCCAGTGAGGGAGGTCCATTCTCCCCACAGAGCAGCGCTGCCCGCATCCTGGTGGTCCCTTGGACGGTGCATCCTCAGGTCAGCGGTTTAAAACCAGTGGGTCCAAGGGAGAAAGACAAGGTGCTCTGTTTCCGTAACGAGTTACAGTCTTGGAAACAGGGGCAGTTCCACCCTATCTCATGGGTCGTGCCGAGACAGGATTGCCTTGGTGACAGTGGGTGTGGTTGTCCGCTCCTATCAAGAGGCCCAGGCGGGGAGGCTTGAGTCCGAGCGGACCTCATGGCGGCAAGTTGGGGGTTTCTAGTTCCCCCAGGCAGTGATGTTGTCAGCTACATGTGAGTCCCCAAGATTGTACTTTTCAGGACACATGAAATAGTGCAGTCCCATGGCACATGGGCATGTGGCATAATACATACCCCGTGGGTGATCTGGGGGAAACGGGTCAGAGCCCAGTAAGTTCCTGTCTGGGAGCTGACCCGCTCTCTGCCTAACCAACTGCACCTTCCTGTCAATGTCCCTTACTCAGGACAAGAAATGGAGAGGAGGGATCTTCAATCTTTTAAAAAATATATATTTGAATTCTCGTGAAAACATTTTCCTGGCAAGTGGAGAAGGGGGCAGGGGGGCAGATGCCTAACAAGCCCGCAGTGGCAAGTCACAGGGTGGTGGGTATCGCCCTAGAAATGGGCACTGGGAGATCCATGGATAGGCCCAGTTTGGAGGGCAGCCAGCTGGGATCCCGGGAGCTGGATGGATCATCTCCAGAGGGGGCACGCACCCAGGTGTGTGGCTGCAGGACAGGTGGAAGCACGAGGGGACTCATTTGACAAAACACTCCCACGAGTCTGGGCAGCTCAATCTCCCAGGCTGCCTGGACTCTTCATCGCCGTACTCTGCGTCTCACTGTACCAGATTCTTTTTCTCCCATGTCAACAGCCACGAGAATCAGCAGTGGTGCAGCCCCGGAAGGCAGGGAGAAGGAGAAACCCAGGAAAAGCAAGGAAGGAAGGAGTACGCAGGCAACTTGGACGGGACTTCCCCCCACTGTCACGATCCCAATTCCACCTTATAAATCCGGCTAGACCAGAGGATGTCGACAGGTACAGCTAGGAGCTGGAAACACGGGAATCCAGAACAGACTATCCCTTCAGGACCAGTGGGGAGATTGGCAATACCGGGAGGGTGGAAGGTGGGGTAGAAAGGAGAAACCAATTACAAGGATCTAACTATGACCTCCTTCCTGGGGTATGGACAACAGGGAAATGGATGGAGACGTTGGCATTCTATTACATGGCACAATTATAACAGTTTATAAATTATCGAGGGTTTATGAGGGAGGGAGCATTGGTCTAAACAACTGGTGTGTACAGGAGACAGTAACACGAGGGAGGAACTCACTCCTTAGAATCATGAACCATTTCAGATAAAAAGGGGGCTCCTCCAAGAACAAAGTTCAGAGGGTTAGGAGAGAGGGGAAATGGAAAACAGGACACACAGATTGGAAGTGGGATACAAGGTGTTATGGCGAGGAGGCGACAAAGGATGTCATGAGAGTGGTCACATCGTTGAGTAGACCACTGAAGACCTCCTCTATAAACCTTCTCCCAATTCATAATTTTAAAAAAAAGTTAGCTTTTAAAAAAAAAGCTCCCATGTGTTGCCAGACTGCAAGGGACCAATGAGGAGCGTTCTGAGGAGGGTGAGCAAAGGCTCCGTGACGATGTGGCTTTTTGTGGTTACACCTTCTCGTTGATTCTGACTCCCGGGGACCTGGGTACACTAGAGCGTGTACAGTGTGCAGTAGAACAAAGCAGTGTGGGGTCCCACACCTGCTCACAGTTGACTTCAGTTTTACACCTATGGTTGAAGCCGCTGTATCCGCCCATCTCACCACGGGCCTCTCTCTATCCCCCTGCCTCGCGACCGATCATGCTGTCCTTTCCAGGGATCGGTGTCTCCCCATAACTTGTCCGAAAAAGGAACGTCCTGGCTCTTCTTCCTCCAAGACAAATGTGTTCGTTCTTTTGGGAGTCTGCGGGACGTCCATATTTTTGGCCAGTCCAATTCAGAAACATTGGTCCTTCTCCAGTCTTCCCTAACAACAGCTCTTTCATGACACTATGACTGTTTACTGAGCATGTGCTCCATGTGATTGGGTGCCTTGGGCACAGTCATGTCGGACGAGCGGCTAAGCAAGTCGTTCTCGTTTCCAACCTACCAACCGCTCTGTAGAAGGAAGTTGTGGCAGCCTTCTCCCTTAAATATCACAGCCGTGGGAGCCCCACGGGGCAGTTCCACCCTGTTAGGTGGAGCTGCTCTGTTGGAATCCCCTGGATGTCAGCAGGTGAGAGACCTATGTGACGTGTCATTCTCGGTGCCTGGCATATGACGAGAGGAGACCGGGCAACAGGTGCTGTGAGTTAAGCTTACACCCGGTACTGCTGCTGGCGCTGCGGGATGGAGTCTGAGTCACGGTGAGCCCACGTACAACAGAACAAACACCCACCCTGTTCCTTACCGAGCAAGGCCTCCTTCTCCTGAGACTAGTCCCTCCTGATAACATGTCCAAAGTACGTGAGACTGAGTCTCGCTTCCGAGGATCATTGTGGCTGAACTTCTTCCAGGACAAATTTGCTCACAGTCACATGCCCGTGTTCTGTGCATCCACCTGTATGAGCCCTGGGCCTATTCACCTCCATCTTTTGCTTTGTGCAAAAGGAAGAGCGGCCAGCAGCCAGCTGCACTCTGCTCCGTCAGCACATGCTGCAGAACATATGGAAATAGAGGATAGGACACCGGACTTCTGAGAAAGCCAGGTTTCTGGGGCATGTGTGAGGACAGGGTCTTGTCTTTACCTCTGGTGACTCATCTTTGGTTGGCTGTTTCGGGACAGGCAGCAAGAAGGGGCAATGCAGACACCGAAGATCAAGTTTACTACCCTCAAGTCCATCACAACTCATAGTGACTAAGAAGGGAGGACTCAAGGCAGAGGTATTCACTCATGAGCATCCATCACGATGTCTTTACCTTGAACCACGGACAGTCCATATGAACATGACATCATTGTAAATGGGTCCCAGACCCCAGCCTAACGTCACCTCTCTCAGTTCTCTTCATTTGAGGCAAACATCTACTTCCTTAAGAACTAGATCTTTTGTTGTGGTAGTGATTAAAGAAAAATGTCTATTTGCTTGAATGTTCTACAACACCCTAAGATCATCACTATGAGTTGGTTTGATGCAATGGGTTTGGGTTTGCTTTGTTTGTTTATTTGATAGTTTCTGGAACACTCTAAAACTTGTGGGCCACGGTGTGTCCGTCCCCTTCTGCACTTGATGTTTTGCTGTTGGTGCTGCTCTGGAGGAAGGGATGTGCTAATTGCATGAGGCTGCTCTCTCGAAACTTCTACTTGGACTGCCTTAGCCACTTCACAGATGCCTTAGTTGGGAAAAGCTTAGAAAAGGCATCGTCATTTTTACCTAACTGTTATCTTCAAGGGCATGCTAATGAATCAAGGTTATGGAAGTCTTGGGCAAGTTACAGCACCTGAGTACTAGAGAGTTATGAGGAAAGTATTAAAATGAGAGAATAAAATATAATTCATGATTTATGGCAGATCATCCTAGACACCTCTTGGAATCAATAACCCATATCACCATTCTCATTTATCCCTGGGACATTTCATTCATTGCATAAAGCAATAATTTCTGATCCTATCAAATGGATGCAGGCCACACAGATCAAACTCAGCATGTACCCTTATTTCAGGGACGATGATGAGACATGCTTGAAAGACAAATACATCTAGGGCTATAATTTTGACAACCATGCTTAGGGAACTGATACATTTTTAATATTTACCATAAACTACACCTCTCTGATGACAATTTGCTACATAAGAAAAATCCAGTCATTATTTGAAGACGTATGCCCAGAAATCTCCTTAGGATCTTGCTTCAGGATCTTCATCCCACTTGTTTGAAATCCCCAGGGAACTCTGTGCTCTTTCCTGCATCTGATTTGGATGCAACAGTCCTGGCGCCCACTGAGCAGAAAGCTGACTCAGCTTTAATTTTTTTTTACTCAGAATTGCAAAAAAAGTGGGACCAATTGAGAGGATGCCAATGGTGTTGTCTGTTGTTTCCATTGTTGATTGTTGGTTTTCTTCAATAGGGTACAATAAGGAGTACAGTTTTCCGTGCAAGTTGATATGGACGCTCTGCTATTACGAGTGTCACCTTCAAGGCCTCCTTAAAATGACTTTCAAGGTGACTGTTAGTAAGCTGCTGATTTCTTTGGGTCACTGTCTTCACAAGCTTCTTGTCAAATGGTGGTGCTGTCATAAGCTTCATCAAAAATGTAATGTGTGGTCTCTTTCCCATTTGGGTGGTGATCATCTTGGTCTGACAGGGAGTATGCTAAAACTGACGCCTGTCCTTCTTGATGCCTCCATCTAGATCCTGTTCAGATACGTTGTAACAAGTTAGTAAGAGTTTCTTTTCATGTCAAAAAAAATAAATCTGTGGGGAGCTAGTAACAAGGATTATAAGAAAATACTCGATTAAAAAACTCATCTCGATATCATTGAATCACTGAATTCTGTGCCATTTGGATTATGCCTCAATGACACTGGTTATAAAAAAAACAAAATAGAAAAAAGATGGAATCCTCAGCAACTTTGAAAGATGAAACCTATGTATAGTTTTTATTCTCCTAATGCATATCTTCAATGGACTTTTAAAAACCCGAGTGTTTTGGAATCTCACACTTCCCTCTGGTTTATCCACTGCTTATTTTATGGCCACATCATAATTCGTCAAAACCTCACTTATTCAGATTCTCTGGTTTCCTGACCGTGAAGATCTACTTAAGGGCCTGTGGTAAGTAGAGCAGAGCACGGTTCTCAAGGCTGGTCCTGCCGACCAGGCCAGTGGTGGCTGCTGCTCGTGGCCACTGTGTTCAGTTCAACTCACGGTAACCTGCTTGTGTTAGAGTGAAATGGGTGGTCTGGGTTATCGCCTTCGCGGAAACAGGTTACCGGCACTTTTCTTCTAGGACGCGGCTAGGTGTGTTTGAACCCCCAACCTGCAGGTCCGTCGTCAAGCACAGGCAGTGTTCAGAGGTACAGAGTCCACGGTACCAAACGGTCGTGACAGTGAGACGCAGCTCCGTGGGAGAATGGCCGGCCCTCTGGGCCCCAGCGGGGACAGAAGCGTCTCAGACCAAGAACCCGAGAGCCCGGCCCTGCTGTGCTCTCAGCTGACACTCTCAGCAGACTCACTCCATGGAGTCTAGACTGATTCGTTGCAACACTCTAGGATAGGGCAGAACTGCCCCCTCCCCTTCCTTCCACCAAGTTCCTGAAATAGTAATTCTTTATAGGAGTAGGAAGCCCCGTCTTTCTGCCTCAGGGCAACTAGGGACTTTGAACTGCTGATCTTTCAGATCACAGCCCCCGGCACATTCCCAGTGCATCACCAGGGCTGCTGTGGGAACCCGGATGAGTCATGCAACCTCTAAATCCCCAGCCCCTGTGAATCTAAGGGGGGCCATAGTAGTACTTCCGTCATGTGGCAGGATCAAAGTGATCTAGGTACAGTGGTCGCCGGGGCATCGCAGACTAGAAATCGCATGTGACATCTGCGGCATCCAGGTTATTAGTATGACGGCTGATCGTGTTCTTCACCTGCAGTTAGTGTGGTCAAACCATGTTGGCTCTGGGAGGCTGCTCAGTTCTGCTCTGTGACACGCAGTCCTCCGTGAGTTCCAATGGACCCCCAAACAATGTTTTTATTGGGGTCTGGGTGTTGATGTTCACAAAGATACCATTGGAAAGACAGATAGTTTTATGGTAGAAGAGTCTACCCCCGCCTCTGATCCTAAGCAGGTGTGTAACTTAGAAGAGATTATTGATTTCTGTTAGTATTGATCCCTACGAAGGCAAAGTCGGTCAATAACTTGGGTGACCATCAATGTCCTTCCCAGACAAAAAGCTGGGGTTTAGTGAGAGCTGGGGAGTGAGCACAGATGGTGTATTCAGCTGGGTTCTCTAGAGAAGCACAAGCAGTGATTCTTGTGCATGTATGTATCTAGAAAGAGATTTAGTGCTGTAGAAAGAGATACGTTCCGTCCAGCTCAAGTCTGTGGGCCAGAGGTCAGCTGGAGGCTTCTCCTGACTCCTCTAGCTGCAGGAGCTGATGAACAGGAAGCAGGAGGACACCCACAGGGTGGTAGATGCTGAGCTGAATGAATCCAAGGTCAGCAAGGGGCTGATTGATGGAGTCCGTGGATCAGTAAGCAATCTAACAGGAGGTTGAGGAACCAGATGCAGGATCCAGATTCTGCAGGAGAAGGGAGCTAGCCTCTGCACACTGTCAGCATGTACTGAGTCAGCCATGCCTTGAATGAAACCCTCCCCAATCTTATCAGATGAAGGGGATCTACCCTTCCAACCCACCACTGCTTGACTACTTCACAGAAGATTCCATCACACAGTTGATCACACTCTATGAGAGCCTATCAAGGGAGGAGACTCCTGGTCCACCCAAGTTGATACAAAGCTTAACTATTACCAATGGGAAACCTGGGTTTGTTCTTAAAAAGCAGGTGGGTTGGCACCAGTGGCCTGTGGAGATTGGGGGTAGTCTTAAGCTGTGGAGGTAAAGAAATACTAAGGACATTCATTTAGTGGTCTCGGGGGTGTTGATAAGCTAGAGCCCAGAGTTCTGTAGCTGAGAAGTCCTTGAAACTTATCCAGGGCAGCTGAAGGGCAGTAGAAGGACAGTTCTTTAGGGTTCTTCTGTCCAGCAGTATATGGATCCATTTACATTTTGAGTGTATGCTGGGGTACAGTACAGAATCGCCCCAGACCTCCTGGCTATAAGAAATGGAGACAGATCAACTCCCTGAAAGGCTTCTCGTTCCTTCTAATTCATTCCCGACATTACCACCAGAGGGACCCTACACTCAAATATGCTCATCCCCTGGAATGATTGAAAACCTCTGCTGGCATTTCATTTTCATGGAGAGAAACCCAGATCCTCCCTTCCCCCAACCCCCACCTTTTCCCCGTGTCTGTATTCCAGCTCTCCGGTCTCACCTGCCCCGTTGTTTTCCCCAGGCAAAAAGCATTCTGAATGTCCCTGCTTCATTTTCTTCATGGCTTAGGGACTTTGCACATGCTGTTCCTCCGCCGGGAATATCTCAATCCAGTTTTCTGCTCATTTGTTACTTTCATGGTCCACAGCTGTCTTCAGGCACTGGCCTTGTTTGCATGTTTTTTAAATGTGCTTATAGGACAGGGCCCCAGCAAACTCGGGTGCTTCTGGGTATGGAGCTCATGGCTTCTGGTGGTCACAGGTGTTCGGCTAGTAAGTCCCGGAGCTTATGAGTGGCTGGCCATGGGGGGCTTTGAAGGAAGCTGGAGAGACTAACAAAAGAACTGCACTCTTAGGAACATTATTGCTGTTGTGAGGTGCCATGGAGTCCGCTCCGACTCATAGGGACCCCGTGCATGACAGAACCCCACACTAAAGGGCCCTGTGCTGTCCTCTCGCTTGTTCCCATGCCCGAGCCCCTGGGTGCTCTTTGGAATAGACGCAGACCAAAGGGATGACCACCGGCATGGACCACTGTGGAGTCCGTTGTGTGCGTGTCAACATGGAATGTTTTTCCAATGACTGAGCTTTTCAGAAGGAGATCATCAGACCCGTCTTCCAAGCTGCCTCGGCAGGGACTCACATCTCTGACTTCTTGGTTCACGATTTGCACCCCTGAGGGACAAGCGGTCCAGCCAAGGTGCTGGACAGAGAGGCGGGAAGGAAGCATCTCACGAGGCAGGCGCTGGTGAAGAAGACTGAAAGCTGCCACCAGCTCCCAGGGCTCCCATGGCAGGGCCATGAGGGCAAAATGCAGCCCCTTCCCCTTCCACCTGCCTCTGGGCCCCACTTTTGAATAGTTTCTGCTTTCTTTTTGATGGAGGGTCTTCTCTGTTTCATGCTGTCCTTACTGTTGGCTTCTTATTGTTTCATTTGCTTGTTTCTTGCTTTTATTATGTATGTGTTCCTATAAAGGAAGCCAGGACAGACACATGCGTAGAGACAGTAACTGGATTCCTAATGACCCAGGGGCCTGGCAGGGAAAGTTGGAGGAGGGGCTTGGGGGGGAGCTAAAAGCAATGAGCGCAAGAAATAAGGAAAGGCTCTAAAATTGATGATGGGGATGACTTCCCAAACCCCCCCTCATAGGATGGAATGATGGAATTTTATGATATGCAGCTTCTATGCCGGTGCAATTATTTGACGGATGAAAGGGAGAAGACTCTATGGAGTCCAGTTCTACCTCTACCTTGTGAGTTGAAATAAACCTGCTTCTTGTTCTTTTCTCAGCGGGAAACATCGAGCGTACATGAGAATCCTAACTCCGTTTGGTGTCTTGAATTCAACCTCCAAGCTCGTTCTGACCATTCACCAGCAGGGAGAAGAGTGCTGCTCTACCCCCCCCACCCCCCGCTGCCACCGGCAGGTGTGGTTTAAAGTAGACTACAACTTGCCATGTCGTCAGCCCAGGGAGGGGTGGTCTTGGTCTCACTCTTGGGGCACTTGCCTGAGTGTCTCCTGCCCACCGACTGACAGAGGAAGGGGAGAGAATGGTGTAGGGCAGCAGGGTCACGGAGCAAGCCTGCAAGTTTTTCCCCTCCAATCGCGTGAACTTCCCGATTCTGGTCCTTTTCTGCTTCTGTCGTCCTGCCCTCATGGTGGACAAATGGACCGGACACCAGTCGGGACCTTGTTTCCTGATGTCTCCGAGGAGCCCTTGAGAAGCCTGGCGGTGTGGTACGTGATGCTCTGAGGTGCTAGCCATAGTGTTAAGGTCAATAGTTTGAAACCACCTGCCACTCCTCAGGAGAAATGGGAGGCTCTCTATGGCAGGAACGAGTCCCAGTCTCAGAAACCCACAGGGACAGTTCCAACTTGTCCTGTAGCACCAGGACCAACCCGATGGCAGTGAGTTGTTTTGATTTAATAAGGAACACTGGCGGAGTCGTGGGTTATGGGTTGGGCCACTAACTGCAAGGTCAGCAGTTCAAAATCACCATCCACCCCAAGGGAGGCAGGTGAGGCTTTCTGTCCCTATGAAGATGCACAGGCCAGGCAGTCAGCCTCGGGAGCTCTGCTTCCTCCTAGAGGTGGCTCAGGGAGTAAGTGGGAGTGCGTGATCACGTAGTCGCATGACCTCGGGGACACCGCTGTGACCTCACGCTCAAGGAACTCGCTCATCTGTCTGGCTTGACTTTGTCTCTTTGTTTAAGGCTTCAGGAAGGAGCCTCTGATTCCTTTTTCCCTTAGGGAATTTTCCACTCAGCTCTTCGCCCTGTGTCCTGCGTCTTTCTTATCTGCTTCACTTTCATGCTCTGGACCACTGACCACACTCAGCAGTAGGCCAGAGCCCCATGTAGGACCAGCAAGGACACAGTGCCTGAGACCCCCACATGACACAGCCCTGATATGCGGCCTTCAGCTTCAGAGTCCGATCCTGGCCTTATGATGCATCTTTCTGCTGACCCACCATCACAGCGTGCAGAACATAGCTCAGGGTTTGTTGACTGCCTGATATAATGTAGGAGCGAGGTTGCCCTTGTCCCATGGAACCGGTCCAGGGCTTTTGACCTTCAAGACCGGGGTCTTTCTGTCAATACAGGGCGTGATGCTGTCTGGCAAGCATCTGTTCCTGGCTCCATTACTCAGCGGATGGGTGTTTTTTATGTCAGTGATCAGTGCAGATCAAACTGGCTTCGCATCAGCAAGAGGGAGGATTGCTTTGGTGTGCGCATGGAAATGGGTTGGTGCTGGGGGGGATAATGATCACGAGGGAGGGAGGGCTGCTATGGTATTAAACTGGGGGGAGGGGACTTGTCATTAGTTCCCACTGATTCTTGGAGTTATGGCTAACAGCTCTTTGAGGGAGGAGCGGGGACATGCGGAGAAGAAGGCGCCGAGACACAAGTGTGTCGCCAACGTCTGCTGGCAGCGGCGCGTCGTGTTGGGAATGGATCGCCCCGCAGGATTCACTGTGCGGGGAGCTGGTGACGGCACGAAGATGCTTTCCAGGACAGTTTTCTGGTTCCTCCCGACGGCCGCCCAAGACTTTTGCAGACAGACAAAGTTCACTCTCACTGTGGGCCAACAGAACCTGAAGGAGGATGACGAAAATCGTCCTAGAACACCGCCCCTCCCACCCTGACATGGACAGTGCCATGAGTGCCCAGGGTCCTACGTGAGACGTGAAGAGTTCTGAATGGGGACAAGATAAAAGAATAATCACCGCCATGCATTCTTGTCCCCCAGGGCGGCACACACCATTGACTTGCTGCGCTGCTAACCGAATGGCTGGAGGTTCGAATCCATCCACCCAGCATCATCTTGGGGGAAAGACTGGGTGGTCTCCCTCTGAAAGCCTGGTCACTGAAAGGTCTAGGGAGAATGCTCTGGACACCGAGGGCGTCGTCCTCGATTGGAATGGACTGGCTGTCCACGGGTCTTTTATGGAACGCATATGCCAACCTAAAGCCTGGGCTCCAACTTCCATCTCCATGGAAGGGTCAGATCCACTCAGACGCCTGCCAAGAGCTCCGGTCTCAGAAACCGACAGGGGCAGTTCCACCCAGTCCCATAGACTCGCTGTGAGCTGGCGTCAACTCGATGGCAGTGAATTTAGTTTTGAGTTTGGCAGCGGCAGCCCAGCTATATTCTACTGGAGGGGGTGAATTATATACAGCAGAAGGAAATGCTCAGACGCCATTGTTGCATCACAGGGGTCTGATGTGCGGCAGTCTGCAGCTTGGAGGAAGGCAGGGGTCGTGTTTTTTACAGATGTTGCAATGAAAGGAGATGCAGGAGGAGGAGGAGGGAGGTTCAGTCTGGAAGCGAGAGTACTGTCTTCCTGGTAGCGAGCCTCTCGGCTCCTAGTCTACAAACCCCAGAGCAATGGATGCTTCTGGGGGCCGTGTGCTGGGCTTGGAGAAGATGCTGCCCCCTGTACTTCCTCCACAGGTTCCTCCATCTGGGGGCTGGCTCAGGACTAGGCAGACATCATTTTTCTTCTTTTTGGTTTTGTGATTTTTGTTTTTATAATTAAGCAGCGAGGTGGGTTTCCTGGGTTAATAATATTAATGGCATTCCATGTCTTGATTTCCACCACCCCTTTTTAATCAGAAGTGGAGACATGGCTTTTAAATAGTGATAATGATTATTTCTAATTTTAGGGATGTTTATGAAATCAAACTGTCTGCATTTGCAATGGCAGCACCAGGGTATAAAGATTGAAGGGTTTTTTTTTTTCTTCTTCACTGTTTTAGAAATATATTCATTGTTGGTGGGATGCTAGCAGAGTGAAAGATTTACATGCCCTCATCGAGTTTCTGTTGATTGAGCAGCACCAAAGTGACCTCCATTGGGACATCTCATTCTATTAACCTTCTATAAGCAGACACTCCTGCCCTGCTCTCTGGGTGTCCAAGCAAGCATTGTTAACTCAAAGCTCAGCAACTAAGGCCAGGGCGTCTTATAAACCACAGCAAGGACACAGGAGATGACAGGGTGCTTCTAGCTCCACATGGCACCCCCACTTGTAATAACAGGTGCCTTTGATGGTGGGGGTGGGGCGGGGAAGCATCCCTCCAATCAACCAGCCTCGTGTCCTACATTGATAGCTGAGTCAAAAGTCACCGAAGCCCTTGAGAACAGCTATTCCCAAAGAAAGCTGATAGAAAGGTTTCAGTCTAATAAAAAATCAGATTTGCTAAAGTAAAGAGCTGTTGTTTCTGAGCCATTGGTCAGTGTTGGCAAGAGCATATCAGTTATTTTCCAAAGCACATCTCCTTGGCCACCTTGACATGCTCAGCTCCCTGTGTTTCTCCCCATTCTTCTTCCCGGCCCTGTTGGTCCCCAGTGAAGGTCTGCTGTGCTGTGGTTAGGGCGGCTGCAGAGAAGGGGCAGAGCAGAGCAGACTCCACCTCCACAGTCTCTTTGGGTACGTTTCGGGGGCCTGGAGAGAACCCTCCTCCTTCCATTTGTTCCTCCTGCGTGAGCCCATGATGATGCCCCCTCCAAGTTTCCTGTCGAATTGTTCCAGAGGCTGTTGTCACTTTGCCCTCATGGGAAAACAGCCATGAAACGAACTCACTGCCACGCAGTCCATTTTCACCCAGAGAGACCTGATATCAAGCTCACAGCCACGAGTCAATTCTGACTCGCAGCAACCATAGAGGATTGTAGAACCTCCTCTGTTGGTTTCCCAGGCTGTAATTTTTACACCAACAGGCAGCCTCATCTTTCTCCAATGCTCCACTGGTGAGCTTGAACTACTGACCCAGGGGTTAGCCGCCCCATCAGTAACCCGCGATGTCATCATTCTTAACAGAGCTCAATATGGCATTCCTTACTTGTTAAGTGAGACTACTGTCTGGTTGAAAGAAGGCTTGACGTAGTTTGGTCTCGAGATAGAAAGATCATCTCCAGGAAATAGTCTGGCGTGACAGGAAGGGGGTGGAATTCCTCCAACTTCGTGAACAAATAAGGAGACAAGATGGAGACTATGTAGAAGAATGAGACATCAGGCTTGGAGACAGGCTTACTAACAAACTTCAATATGCAGAGGACACAGCTTTTCTTGCTGAACGAGAGGAGGACCTACAGCACGTGCTGATGAAGATCAAAAAATGCAGTATTTGTGTGACCACAAGATGCTGAAGGGATCAGGTATCAGGCATCAAAGAACAAAAAATATCATGTCATTGTAAATGAGAGGGGTACAGAGTGGGGACCCAAGGTTGATCTGTGGGCAACTGGACACCCCTAACTATCATGATCCCAAGTTTACCTTATAAATCCCACTAGATCAGAGGTGTACACTGGTAAAGAAAGGAATTGGAAACACAGAGAATCCAGGACAGATGATCCCATCAGGATCAGTGATGAGGGTGGCAACACTGGAAGGATGGAGGGAAGGTGGAGTAGAAAGGGGGAACCAATTGCAAGGATCTACATATAACCTCCTCCCTGTGGGACAGACAACAGAAAAGTGGGTGATGGGAGACAAAATAATAATCTATAAATTATCATGGGTTCATGAGAGAGAGGGAAGCAGGGAGGGAGGGGAAAATGAGCTGATACTAAAGGCTCAAGTAGAAAACAAATATTTTGAGAATGATGAGGACAATAAATGTACAAACGTGCTTGACACACAGTGGATGGATAGACGGGTTGTGATAAGCATTGTATGAGCCCCCGATAAAATGATTTTTTTTAAAAAAGAAAAGAAATGCAGTCTTCACTACGGAACAAAGGAACATTTCCCTTCTGAACTTTCTCACACATATGAGGTCGTTGAAACGACCATGACTTGGATCACTTAGTCTTTTAAGTGGTCTTTGTTCTTCACCTCTTTTGTAGCAGGGTCTTTTGTAGCAGATTTGCACAATGCGATAGGTCTATTTCTTGAATGCTGCTTCTAAGAGCATTGATTGAGGACCCAAGGAAAATGAAAACTTGACAACTTCAATCTTTCTCCATTTATGACGATGTTGCCTGCTGGGCTATATCTGCCGAGGGGCTTGCCCATAACTAGTTTCCATCCCGGCATGCTTGTTTTTGTGCTTAGGTGCCACGGAGCTGGTTCTGACCCCTGGCGACCTTACTAGTTATGCACAACAGAAGGGAACACTGCACAGTCCAGTGCCGTCCTCACAATGGTTTCTGGACTTGAGACTCTTCTTGCAGCCATCTTTCTTTTTGGCTGCCCATCTATTTCCCAAGCACCACGTCCTTCTCCAGGGACGAGGATCTGCCGACTACACGTCTGAAGTATGTCAGATGGAACCTTGCCCTCTTTGGCTCTAAGGAGCACTCTGCCTACACTTCTCCCAAGACAAATTGGTGTTTTCTTTTAGCAGTCCATGGTACTTTCAGTCTTCTTCTCCCACCTCACAATTGACTCCTCTTCAGAACTCTTTATCAATGAGTTTCCAATGCAGACGAGACCATGGGCAATATCACGGCTTGGGTCAGGCACACCTTCGTCTTCAAAGCACCATCCTTGCTTTTCAACGCTCGGGCAAGACATTTACCTGATGCGAGTCTTCTTTTGTTCTCTTGGATGCGGCTTCTGTGCGCACTGATTGTGGATCCAAGCACGACAAAACCCTTGACAACGCCAACGTTTTCTCCGTTTATCCTGATGTTGCCAGTCAGTCCAGTGGTGGGGATCTGGGTCTCCTTTACATTGAGTCATAATCCATCTGGAAGGCGGCCGTCCAGGTGTTTCAAGTTCTCCTCACTTTTAGCAAGCCAGGTTGCATCGCCCGCCTGTTGGAGGTGAAGGCTTCCTCCCATCCCGATGCCCCAATCTTCTTCATTCATGCCAGCTTCTCGGGTGATTGGCTCAGCATGCAGATTGAGCAACCCTGACACACCTTTCCTGATTTTAAACCACGCAGTATGCCCTTGTTCCCTCCACCCAGCGTCCTCTTTTTCCATATGAGCATAATGCAGTGCTCTGGAATTCCCATCCTTCTCCAGGTTATTCCATTTTGTGATCCACACAGTAGAATGGTGTGGCACAAGTAAACATCTTTCTCGTGGCATCCCCCAAGTACCCCCTCTGCAGTGTTCCCAACGGGGGCATAAGCTAACCTGAAAAGCAGGCCTGGGAATAAGCATCATGAAACCAGTTCCCGTGGGGTTGGCGCTGATTCATGGAGACCCTGTAGGTGTCAGAGTGGATGGTGCCCCAAAGGGCTTTGATAATTGATCATACTTTGCTGATTACCCAAGGTACCACGTCAGACTCCCAACCTGTTGCTTCCCAACTGAAGAGCTTGCTGGCCATGGGTACCATCCTGGGACTCAAACTCAAACCAAGCAGAGAGACAGCAACCCTCACGTGAAATGTGACTCACGGGACTTTGCTGTAGAACTGTTGATTGAGTTGGCTTGGTTGAAACGCTTACCCAAGCTGGTGGCAGACCTTCCTGCCACGGATGAGCCGCTGGGTGTGTTTGCACTGCCACCCCCTCTGTCAGTGGGCAAGTGCAAGCCATCGGCCCCACCCACCCAGGTGAAGCATAACTGGAAGACACCATGTTTGGTAAAGCGGAGGGGCAGGGGTAAAGAGGAAGACTCCTGGATGCGATGGACTAGCCCCCTGGCTGAATGACAGGCTCCAACAACAGAAGATGGCGCAGGTCCAGGTGGGCAGTTGCTGTGTTGTTGGGTCAGAGCCTCCTCAGGGGCACCTAACAAGAATCACCACACAGGAATCAAAGGAAGTCCTTGCCGGCTTCAGCAAGTTGGTCTTCCACTTCTAGAGACCCCTCGCAGCAGAGTAAAAGTGCCCTCAACGCTTTTCTAGCTTCTCACTTTTAAGGGAGCAGGGCACCGTGTCTTCCCTCCGCCCAGTTCCTGCCTCCCCACCAAACTGCCCAAACTGCCCGCCTTCTGGTGAACAGTGGAGCCCTTCCCTTGGGCACTCCCAGGTGCATACGACACAGAGCACACCTTCCAAACAGGGACCTGGGCCGTAACCCTGATTGGCTGTGTCCCTGTTTGGCTGTGATGCGCCGCTTGCTTCGCTGTGTACAGGAGAGCTTTCCATCCCTGCCACCTGCTCACCCATCCAGACAGAGTCACGCCCTATGTCACTTCTTGCTCAAGTCCAGTGGGATCTGATAGACTCCAAAACAGTGAGAGGAAGGCCTCCAGGCCCCCCTGGCTGCCTTCCCAGCCTCCCATGACTCCCCATGCCGCCGCACGTGACAGTCTGTCCCAGAAAATTGGGACACCGTTCACTTTAATTGGTTCTCAAATGGAGGGCTCGGTATCAGTGCTGAATTTGGGGCTGAAACAAGCGTTTTTATAAACCCCAGCACAGCAGCGGCCGCCCTTTGGGGATGCTGGAGAGAGAAGAGCCTGCAACGGAGTGTGCTAACTGTGGCTCTGCTTACAGATGGGATGAAGGGGGAACCCAGCTCTCCTCCGCGTGTTCCAACCTCGAACACCATCACAATAGCCTTGTGAAATGCACCCGCTCTGATCCCTTAAATAACATGCGGCCCGATTCCCTTCTATGGCGTCATTAAGACCTCTAACGGCCCAGGGATGAGTCCCAGCCCCTGCTACTGTGCATCTTCATTTACTAGTCGTATGTGACGCTCCTTCTTCGCTTCCCAATTACTATCCAAGAGCAACCCACTCATCAAATCGCCCCCATCGGAACCGGCCTGTGAAAGAGGCCTGGTCGTTTACATCGCAAGGCCCTCATTAAAGGCACCAGACTTGATAAACCTTGAAAAACTCGTAATTGGAAACTAACAATTAGGCCCATCCACCTGAGCAGGGATGGGCTCAACGGTGGCTCCATGACCGAGCCAAGGGACATTAGCGCATGGGCGGAGGTGACCCAGGTGCCCACCCTATGTTCAGGGCCACTCCTGGGCTTTGGCCGCAGGCGTGAAAAGAGCTAGGCATTCGAATATTATGAGCTAAGAATCGTGAGCGTGTGAGAGCTGTGCCTCGGAAGCAGACGCACAGCCTGCTTTCCTGGGGCTCCTCAGCCTTTGTCATCCTCATTATCTGGGTCTGAGAACGATGGGGCTGTAAGCCTGCCTCTTTGAGGGCCTCTTTCCCTTGAAAACCTCCAGTGGAACAAAGCTCAGGCGTATTGTCCCTCTCTTCCATCTCTTTGAGCCCTTATTGTCTAAGGTCTTTAGAATGCCTGAGACGGAGACGTTGGCAGGAAGCTGGGGTTCGATTTAGCTCATAGGAGAGAAGGACCACAGACATGACATCATGCCTCCCAATTAGGTTCGGTTCTTATTCTGAGCACCTGTGCTTTGGAGGGAGGGGGGCACTGGGAAGAGTCTACCCCACTTCTCTGTCCTGAAGACTTACGGATGGACCCTTTCCAGCAGGGAGTGGGTTGACATTGGTGTTTTCCCATGAGCAGCCGAAGAGGAAATCTCCATGCATGGGCCTTTGGTTTAGTTGGTCAGCATCCCATCTCTACTCTCTGCTTCCCAATCCATTGACTAACTAATGGGATGGGATATTGCTTGAAGGAGCTTTAGCCAGCTTGATGGAGCCTCTCAAATGCCTTCTCTCTAATCTGCTTACCTCTGGATTCTCTAGAAGTTCTTGGCAAGGGGAGGAGTATTTCAGCAATCTTCCCCGAAAACAGTGCTCCGCTTAGCATGGCAGAGGCAGCCTGGGATCCTTTTGGTGTTGTAGTTGGTTCTCGGTAAGAGGGAGTGACACACTGGTCACATCCATGGCCCCCAAGTTAAGAGCAATCCTGAGGATGGCTACAGAACGGGCAGCGATTTCTTCCTGTGGTCTGTAGGCTAGCTATGAATCAGGCCGGACGACAGGGCATCTAACAGCGGCCACAGCAAGGACTTTGATTTTGCCCTGGTCAAGAAAGCTCAGATGGGCATTCCAAAGTATGTGGAGAATGATTGATGGGCCGAGTCCGGCATGTTGTGTTCCACTGTAAAACAAAGACGTGTGTTCCAATAGTTTTTAAGTCGCTTCAGAGGAAACGTGAGTACATGTCCTTGGCCCAATCACTGTTCTGCAAATCAGACCAGAAGGGTGTTTTTATCAGCAATTTGAATTCATCTGCAAAAAAGTTCTTGGGTCTGCTTTACACTAGCCCTTCCACATCCTGTTCTACCAGGATGGGCCAAACCGACAAGAGATTAGACTCTAAACTTTCAGATGTCAGGTCAATATAAACCACAAATAAGTTGCTCTACTTACCTGGCACAGAGCCTTGGTTTATCCTCAAGATCGAGCAACTCCAAACACCATCTGCAGGATACAGTTTGACTGGGACAGGTAGTGGCCACGTGACTGCTTCCGTAGAGAGTAGCCCATGTTGTGGAACTCATCACATTTCCGTGGAACCGCTAGCATTATCCCTAAATTCAAGATTGAATGGTATCTACCATTGTCTATCAATCCAAAGCCTAAAGCTTTAACTACACATTGGCCAAGGCATGAACATTGATTTCATCACTGGCATTTTAATGGGGAGAGAGCAACCCCCAGCAAAGCCATAAAGTAAGTTTTTAGAACTCTCTTCCCTCCTCCAGGCAGCTTCCCCACTCAGCATCTAAGAATGCAAAGGTTCTGGACTCTCAGAGACCAATGGTTAAGCGTTTGACTGCTAACTGCTTGGTAGGTTTGAACTTACTCATTGAAAGTTCTGGTGGTCTGCTTCTAGAAAGACTTATAGCCTTGGGAATGCTATGGGGAGGGTCTACTCTGTCCTAAAGCATTTCTGGGGATTGAAATGGACTCAACAGCAGGGAGTGTCTCATTTATCAGCTGACTGAAGATCAATCCACCTGACGAAGTCAAACAGTAGCCTTGGATGTTGTTTGATGCTCTAGAGGAGATGCGGGAAGGACATTCTGATGAGGGAAACAGCAAGGACCAGGTAAAGAGAGGCCCTGCAAACAAAATCAGCATTCAGAGGGAGAACTTGACACAAATGACAGTGAGACAAAGAAACCTCCCTCCTACTGATTGAATTGAGTGTCCTCCTGTCCAACATAGGTGTTGAAATCCTTCTAACCCCTATACTGATGGATGGAGTCCCAGTTGGGAACAGGATTTCCTAGGTTCTGTGATGGGAGCCACATCACTAGTGACTTTGAGTTATGGGAAGGGCAGATTAGGCACAGATGGGACAAAGGAAGATGCCAAAGGAGCTCCAGACAAGCTGAGACAAGGATGCCTCCTTGAGTGGACAATAGGGGTCTTTACCTTAAGCTGGTATCTGAATTTGAACTTCTAACCTCCTGAACTATAACAATAGAGTTAGAAATTTCTATCCTTTAAAACCACCCAATTGTGGCACTTCACTTATTGCCACAGAATTCCATATCTTTTCAAGGAGAGCCTGCAGAAGACAGCTTACTAATCGGCTCATGGAATCTTCTTTGAGCCTTGGCTTGATTGATTGGATGGCTCATGTTCTTGCTACTGGGTATCTTTGAGCTGGTTCCAGCTCAATCGTGACTCTACAGGACAGAGAAGAAGTGCCCTACGGGATCCCCAAGGCTGGAATCTTTATCGAAACAGGTGGTCACATCTTTCTCTCAGGGGCGGGCTGGTGAGTTCAACCCATTCATTTTTAGTTTAGTAACCAAATGCCTACTCACTCTACCTCCTGGGTTCCTTCAACAGTTCCTTCACGGCCATCGAGCCAATGCTGAGTCATGTGACCTCCTGAGACAGAGTAGACCTGCCCTCGGTGGCTTTCTGAGGCTGTATCTGGTTATGGGAGCAGAGTGCCTCTTCCTTCTCCCAAGGTTCGGCTGGTGCTTTGCAGTCTTGCAGACCACAGCCCAACCTGTCACGGCCCCTTCAGAGTCCATGTAGCTCCAAATAAGTGTCCCTCCTTGAATGGATGGACCTCGATCCTGTGTTTGAAATCCTCCAGGGACAAGGGATTCACTTCCAAATTTGAAGAGCTTGATGACTTCTCTGGAATCTAAGGCAACCTCTCGGTTCCGTTCCCCACCGGTCTCAAATCTTCTCACTGGTTTCGCTCAGAAGAATTCCTATTTCTTTGTGCTCATAGGCTGTTTGCACATCCTTTCAACCTTATTTCTATCCTCCCATTACCCTCATTGTAGCCATTTTTGCTCCTATTTTATGAAATAGAAAGAAAGAGAGGGACAGTATTATCAGTAAAACTCCAGCCAGACGTCATTGCTAGACTCACCTAGACTCCTCTCCTAGCTCACCACGCACACACCTTTCAGCCCAGATGTCTTTAGATACACACTCTCCGGAGGAAAATTAAGACTCTATGGGGATACATCTTATTTAAATCTATTTTCTGATACGACCCCGTCATAAACATTCTCCGATGCATTGTTTCTGTTGGCTTTTTGTTTGTGGGAGGCCGCATTCTATTCCGTTCACACACACACACCCCGCTTTGCAGCATGTAGGTGTTCTCTAACATTTAAAACCTCCTCACTCACTAGCGATGAAGCAAATCTTTGTGGTGTGAGATACCGACTGCTCACGCTATGCTATTGTTTGAGGCACTTGGTGTGGCTGCAAGGCGGTGTTGCCTTGGTGCTGACTTAGAGAGACTCCGCGTACCACACACAGCCCCGTCCCCCCCACCCCGCCCCGCACCCCTGTGAAGTCGGAGCCCGTTCTGGCAGCCACTGTGGAAATCCATCTCCTCCAGGAGGGTCTGACTCGTTTTCGCCACTCCCTCCTCTAGCTGAGAAAAGGGGAGTTAGAACAACCAGCAAAAGGCCCTGCCTTCAGGAAGCTTATATCCTTTCATCTGAACCCATCGTCCTTCTGTTGTGGCACGGGGGCTATGTGTTGGGTTACTCACAGCAAGGTCAACCGCTTGAAACCGCTGGCCACTCCTTGGGAGGAAGTCGGGGCTTTCTGCGCCCAAAGTCACCGTCTTGGAAACTCACAGGACCGGTTGTCGCCTGTCCTACAGGATGGCCCCAAGGTATCGACTTGGTGAACATGGGTTTGGTGGCTGATTTGTCTATCGACTTAGGAAACACCTGATTGTCCTGGGAATCGACGGGGTGGCGGTGATGTGAAGGAGAAAAGACAGGAGAGGGGTGGACACAATGGGCACAGCAATGGGGTCAAACACGGTCACATTGTGTGGCTGGTGCAGGGCCAGGCGCCGTTTCACCCACAGCTGTGCGTGGTGTCGTTAGTCTGAGTGAGAGCTGACGTGGTACAGCTCACAGCAGTCGCAGAAGTTCAGTTGCTGGCATAAAGGACCTATCAATTAGATGTGTGATCCTTTGTGGGCTCTCTGGTCAGAAGTCTTATCCAGGGATGCCCGCGGGGGGAAGACTCATGATCAACCTGTGCTATGCAGACCACATGCCCTTGCTGGCGGGAAGGAAAGAGGGTCTAGGGTACTCAGTGATGAAGACTTCAGGATGGATTATCATCCCTCCATGTGACAGACAGAGACACCTTTACAAATGGATCAATAGATGATAAACGTCACCATAAACCCATATTTCCCAAAGTGGATGACTCCAACCCGGGGAAGTGGGTGGAGGGAGGCTGGAATGGAATGATCCGAGGTGGGTGGGCAGCAAACCCAGATGCCTACACTTTTGTCCAGGATGTTGGAGTGTCATACACAAGGTTTTGATGGCCAGGGGCCCACCGAGCATGTGGTGGTGTTGTTGTTATTTTGTTTTCCTGAAAGTTTGGGAAGCGATGTGATCCGTGGCTGCAGGAAGATTGAGCTTGTCAAGGATCTCCTTTTCCTCTGCGCTGTCATCCACAACAACCGAATCAGCTGTGGAGAAATGCAAGAATATGTTGCACTGGGTGGATCTGCTGCCTAAGAGCCAAGATGCCAGTCAGGCTACAGCCCAGACAACCCAGGCCACGGTCATCTTAACCACATTGGAGCGTGGGAAAGCTGGACCAGGGAACAGGGAGATCTGAGAAGAACCGATGAGTCTGAAACCCGGCATTGGTCAAGAATGTTGACTGTGCTGTGCACTGCCAGACAGGTCAACAAATCTCTCTCCGGGAAAGGACATCCAGCACGCTCTTCAAAATCGTGCCTAGTGAGACTTCAATACCCTGACTTTGGACATGTTACCAGGAGAGACCAATCCCTGGAGAAGGACACTGCATGTGTTAGAGTCAGCAAACAAGAGGGGGTCTCTCTATGAGAGCAGCTGATGCAGGGTCTGTGTAAATGGCTCAAGTATGGTAATGATGGGGAGGAGGAAGCAGGCATTCTGTCTGTGGTACCTACCTGAGGTGACTCAAGCTGGCCACCACCGTAGGGATGCCATGCTTAAGAGTGGGTGTTCATCGTCTGCCCTAGTGCTGCCAGGACAGAACACAACCAGTCAGATTGGCTTTGAAAGAAGAGAGACTTCTCGTCAAGCACATCTGCAGGTGCGTTAGTCTGGGTAGATTAAAGAAATTCATTAAAATGTATGTGTATAAGAAATAGCAGTTAAATATTGAGAAAGCATCTCAGCCCAGTCCAGATCAAGTCCATCAATCCAATAGTAGTTCATATGTCTTATACCAATCTATAAAGCCCTCTTCAGACTCACAGAACACATGCAGTGACTCCAAATGCAGGAATATCACAGGCCAGTGGGGTGGAAAGTCTTGTGGCTCCAGTGGCAGTAGAAGCATCTCAGTGCTGTCAGGTGTCTCCATATAGTCTCTCCAGTTCATGTCACTAGCACAGCTCCATGTATCTTGTCAGCTGCTATGTCTCCCAGGGTTTGAGCAGAGAGTGTGTGTCTCCTGCCTTGAAGGAGTAAAATTCAGGAATTCTCAGAACCATGGCCCCTGGTATCCTCAGGCCATGCCTAGCCAGAGGTCTCATTGGCTATATAACCTGATTGACAGACTAGACTCCATCCCTTACTTTTAACCCTCTCAGGGCCCATATTGACACTAGATGATATAACTACGACATGTAACAGGTCACAATTAGGGTATCGGCCATGTTGGGTCCTCTAGGGAGCTTTGGTGAAGAAGGTGGTGCATGTCTGTCTCAGAGCTTCTGGTCATTTCCATGGTGCTCCTTGGGAATTCTTCCTCCTTGCTTTATTTCCTCTTTCATAAACACAGGACCTAGATTAGAGCCAGACCCATCCTTGTCTGCCATGGCCTCATGGGAAGGTCACTGACACCATCCCCAATGGCCCCCTTCCCAAACAAGGTCACCCTCACAAGCACGGACTTCCAGGACACTTCTCTTCCAGGGGGCACACAAGTCAATTCATGACAGATGACCTGGGACCTCCTGACCTCACCAGCACTGCGTGCTCAGCGTTTTGCTACATCTTGGGTCTCAGATAAGTGGGCTCTTAGATCACCTTGGGACTTTGATAGGAATGACTCTAATGCCCTGTAATTTACTGTCTTTTGATGGGTGTGGGGGAAGGGTAGAACTGATGAAAACCAGCCACATTTAGGATGCTAGACTACTCATCATAAAACACTCCTGCTAGAGGAAAAGGCAAAAATACATAAGCAAATAAATGAATAGATTTTTTAAAAAGAAGCCTTGGAACCACAGAGAGAAGGCTCATGCGAACTCTTTCTATCCTTTTTCGGCTTGGCCTGAGCTGGACAGCTGGTGTTGCCAAGCACGTGGCTTTGTTTGCAGCCAGTGTAGTAAGTTGTCCCCCCCCCCCAAAAAAAAAGAAATGCTTCTTTCAACCCCGAATTTCCCCATAGAAAATCCTCTGACCCAGGCAAAGGGGACTTCAGAGGGGGTCATCAAAGCTATTCTGGCGGTCACTGTGCCTTCCCTCTCAATCATCTGGGGTTGACCCATGCTTGTCTTTCCCTGGCCAGTGCTCTGAGGGAGCGCTTCTTCCTAGCATGTGGGGAGTGTTTCCTGCCTGTGGTTTTGTTCAGGAGAACCCCATGTGGGTCTTTGAATGGCTGCCCGGATGACTCAGAAAAGTACGGGCTGGTCTCCCAGCATGAGAACGTGGTGTGAGGAATGAGAATCCAGGCTTCCGTGGTAGGGTCAGGCTGCCTGTGGGGACCCCACCCAGTTGGAGAGCCCTCGCTGACATGAAGTCCAGAAAGGTATTTGCATGCAACTCTCACTGGCCCCCCAGCAGGTCTATGTGGTGGGGTTCAGCCATGAGTGTTGGCATCGTTAATTTCTAGGCCATCAGCTCCATTACAAGACGTACCCCACACAGCGTTCAACCAAACGCGGCCCAGGTTCAGGTCATCCCAGGATCCGTTGCAGAGAGAACGTTTATGATCCCCTGGGTTTTCATTACCTAGTTTGGGTGAGTATATCCCTGGGACTCCCTCAATAGTCTGTTCTATTCTGGAAGCTCGATCAGACGGGTTCTAGATCATAGCAACACATAAGCCTCCACTGACAGGCCAGGTTGGTGGCCATGAGGGACACTGGCCAGGAATCAAAACTGGGTCTGCTGCGTAGAAGGCAAGGAATCTATCACTGAGTCATCCCACCCTCATCCCCATCCCCATCCCCACCTTCATCCTCATCCCCATCCCCATCCTACTCTCATCCCCATTACCATCTCTATCCCTATCCCCAATCCCAATTCCACAAGATCGGTTGTTTGACTCCACCAGTGCCGTTGAGGGAGAAAGGTGAGGTTTTCTGCCCCTGTGAAGATGGACAGCCTGAGATACCGAAAGGGGCCATTCTCCTCTGTCCTGCAGGGTCCCTAGGAGTCTGGATGGTCTCGATGTCAGGGGGTGGGCTTTCCATTTGACCCAGCACGGTGTCCTTCCCCAGGCACTGGTCCTTCCTGAGAGCAAATCCAACATTCGTGAGGCAAGTCTCCTCCTCCTCACTTCTGAGAAGCAGCCTTGGTCTACTTCTCCCAAGACAGATTCACTTGTCCTTCTGACAGGCCGGAAGTGTGTTCTCTGCCAGCCCACCCATCAGAGGCATCCGGCCTTCTCAGGTCCTTCTTATTCGCTCTCCAGCTTTTGCCTGTCCAGTGACTGAGCCTACCATAGCTCATGCCAGAAACACCTTGCTTCTCTAAGCGACACATTTGCTTTAAAGACTCCCCTGTTGTAGATTCGCCAGGGTTTGGCCTCTTGATTGCTTGCTTCGATGGGTGTTGGTTGCGGACGCAAGTAAAACGGGATCCTTGACAACTTCCATCTCCCCCCTGTTGATTGTGATGTGACTTATTGTCATACCCTACAACAACAAATGTCAGTGCTAACCCACAGTGGCCCTACTGGACAGGGTAGACCTGATCCCATGAGTTTTTGAGACTGTCACTTTTCATGGGCATAGAAAGCCAGCAGCTCTGTTATTTGTTGTGCATGAGAGAGGCCGTCCACCCCATCCTGACACGTGGCTCGATCCCATGACTGGATCTGGCCAATAGGAGGACAACAGACCAGCCCTACCCAGGCCCCAAGGCTGTGCAGAAAGGCTTCTCATTGAACCCACAGCCCCTGTTGACCCAAGAGGTAAATGAGGCCAAAGGACACCAGTCAGCTCCCCACCCCACCCCCTGCCCTCAAGAGCAGCAGAGACCCCCATGACCCCCATGACGCCTGGCAGTCCCATGTACTGTCTTCAGTAGTTGATCTTGGGAAGTAGATCCCTAGGCCTTTCTCCTGAGTTATCTCTGGGTTGACTTGAACCACCAACAATTCATTCAGTGAGCAGCAGAGCATGTCAATTGTTTCCCCCGCCAAACCCTGAATAAACACGTGCGGTTTTGAAGCAGCTTGGGGATGATTGGCCAAGCAGCCGTGGCTAAGGTAGGCACTGTATGCCCAGCCACCACTCAAGTCAGGGGGGGCTTGGGTGTCACAATGATTCTGAGCAGGTCTTAGCAGAGCTTCCACAGTAAGACAGACTAGGAAGAAAGTCCTGGTAGTTGACGTCTGGATAAAACCAGCCAGTGAAAACCATCAGCGGCTTCAGACATGTGGGCCGGTTCCTTCTAGGGTGTCCAGATAACCTAGAAAGAAAATTCCAACCCAGGGCCATCGAGTGGATGCCGACTCACAGAGGCCCCACAGATCCAGTTGGAACGACCTCATTCCCAGGCTGTCACTCTTCAAGGGAGCAGAAAGCCTCATCTCTCTCCCTCTGGTCGGCTGGTGGTTTTGAACGGCCGACCTGGTGATTAGCAGCCCACTGTGTAATCACTACAGAAAGAAGGGATGGTCAATGGCCCAGTTTTGAGCTGAAAGGGGGAGAGACATGGGCTGCTTCAACCTCAGCCCAGCTCTCTGCAGCCCAGGTGGGCAGGGTCCTGCTACCTGCACAGGCCTCTGGGGAAGCAGTAGGAAGGTTGCAGGGACAGAAATAGGAGGGTGGGTGTGGGTCACTGCTGGGCTCCTGCAGAGGATGGGTTGCAGCTGCAGAAATCTGGGACAAGATACCATCTTGGCTCCTGCCTGCTCCCTCCTCTCCTGCAGAAAGAACCAGACTATCAGCCCGTGGGAGCTCCCAGCTGTGGATAAAGTGCTGGTTGTCTGCTGAGCTAGGACAGCAGTGTCGTGCTCCTCACACCCGGCACTTGTCACTACATGTCCAAGAAGTCCTGTCCTCAGAGGCCCAGCTGGGAGGAATCAAGTGGCCAAGGCCACGGAGAGCCTCAGGTCAGGTGGTGTCCAGGTGCTGTCCTCGGGTGGCAGCTTCCAGGTCCTTCACGGCAAATCCCCCTGGCCCAAGGCCACCGCTGTCACACAGAGTGAGGGGGAGAGCAAGCGTTCGTGACTTGGTTAGGCAACTTCCAGAGTCAGGGCTGACTGGGATATTTGGGGACAAGTATTGCTGAGACAAGGTCCCAGGTTGTGCTGTTAACATGCCTGGCTACCGACTGAGCGGCTGGAGGTCTGAGTCTCCCCAGAAAAGCCTGGTGACCTCCTTTTCTTAGATCACAGCCTGTGTCAGCCCTACGAAGCTCAGTTCTATTCTGGCACCCGCCAAGGGGTCACAAGGCAAAGTCAATGGGAGATGATAGGCGTCCTTGGTCTGGGGGTCGGGTGAGTGGGGCGGAGGCCGGCAACTGGGTTGAGTGTTCAGGTCTTGCATCTGTTTCTCACTCAAGGTCTGTCCCTGGACAAGGCTCCTGGCACCCTTGATGAACAGTCCCTGCATGACAGATTCCAGACTTAAATACCATCCGTAGTTACACCCTGGTAGCATAGTGGTTGTGCATTGGGCTGCAGTTTTGAAACCACTCCAGAGGAGACAGATGGGGCTTCCTACTGCTGGACAGAGTGACAGTTTCAGAAACTCACATGGACAGTGCTACTCTGTCCTACAGGGTCACCATGAGTTGACATCAGCAGATGGCAGTGAGTTTACTTTTTGAAGTACAATCGGTAGTCACAGACCAACCTCCATAAAACCTAGTACATGAACGGTGTGTCGCAGTAAGTGGCCCTGACTGTGCCCTGAACACCAGAGCATTGCTGTTAGTATAGCTGCAGCATCCTGTTAGAGATGTTCAGTGTATTTAGAAGTGTTTCTTTAAAGGCTTTTCAGGGACACAGGATCCCTCATGGCATTCTGGTTTATGTGTTGTGCTGCTAGGCACAGAGTCAATGGTTTGAAACCACCAGTCGCCATGAAGGAGAAAAGAAGAGGCTTCATAGTCCCATCCAGGGGTATAGTCCCAGAAAGCCACAAAGACAGTCCTATCCTGCCCTATAGGGTCTCTGTGAGTCAGAATGAACTGGATGGCAATGAGTGTCTATCCGTGAGATGTCCCTGAGTCAAAGCCTATCCAGCGGGTCCAGCACCATTCCTGGGATTATTAAGAGGAGACCACAAAGCCTTTGAGGTAGACACATTGAGTTCACACTCCTTGTACTCAGAAGAGCAGGGAAACCCTCTAACTTCCCCGTACTGCTCGCCGTGGCAGAAAACCCATGGTAATGAACTTGATTTTAGCTGTGATGTGTCTGATATGGGACACTGGTGGCATTGTGGGCTAGGACTGGGGCTGCTAACCCCAAGGTTGTTGTTCAAACTCAGGAAACTGCTCCGTGGGGAAAAGCAGAGGCTGGTTGCTCCTTTGCAGCCTTGGAAACTCAATTTCTGATCAATATGAAACAAAATCAACTCATTGGAAGTAGATTTGGGTTTTTGCGGGTCCCTGATAGGGCGCTTTTGTGGCACTGTCGTTAAGTGCTTGGCTATGTTTGTGTCTAGTGGGCAGTGGGTAGAGGCCACCTTATCTGGACTTCAAGTCTCCCAAGCATTAGCATAAGAAGAGTAACGGACCTATCATTATACTCTATTGCCAAAGCCTGGCTCGACTCCGCATCCCATTGGCTATCTACATATTGTCATTGACGGAGCACCCGCTTTACAGCTAAAGCGCCTTCTAGCTCAATGGTGGGCAAACCTGGGGTGAAAGAATGTGCTCTAATGCACTACAGGTGGCAAAAGGCAGCCCCAAGACTCAAACTCAAGTCTTCAGGTCCCAAATGAAAGATTTTATGATTTATAATAGATTTACAGATAGACTGAAGGATGAGTGGGTTGAACTGGTGGATGGGTGGATGAGTGAGTGGATGGATGGATGATTGATGGGGGATGGACAAATAGTGGATGGATTGATGTTGGATGGATGATAGCTGGATGATGAACAAATAGGGGATGGATGGATTATGGATGGGGGATGGACAGATGGATGGATGGATAGTGGATGGTGAATGGTTGATGGATGAATAGATGCTAGAAGAATTATAGATGGTAGTGGATGAATGCTGGATCAGTAGATAAATACACACATTCGTACGTGCATATAAACACACACATATATATATAAACATAAGTCTTTGTTAGGTTTATAAAAAAGAAAAAGGATCCAGATTCCTCTTTCACAACCAGCCCACAAGGACTATCCTGCTTGCAAGGGTGTCTGATACCCCTTCCCAGTTCTTTGTCACAAACATTGCCAGATTGAGTTTCCAAGTCTCCAGCATTAGGTGCTCTCTGCCTGCATCCCTCAGCCATCTGGAGGATGGCCATCAGCTGGCCATAGACCATGGTCCATCCATCCTAGGTGCCTTGCCTGGTCCTTCAGTGCCCAGGTGCCCCGCAGGAGCTGTGTGACCAGGCATCCAGCACCCAGTAATGATGACCTAGGCAACAACCACAAAGGGGAAAAGGGCACCAGCCAACCCCCCACCCCCACCCCTGAGAGAAGCATGTGTGGTGCATGGCCCCTCCCCCTGGTTTAGAGATAACACTCTTTGTGTCTCACGTGTTTATGCACAGCCTCAGAGCGATCTGACAGTTTTACACCCCGAGGCATGATACACAGTAATTAAAATTAAAAATGTTTTGACAGCCTAAACAAATGGCTATATAAATTAGAAAGCTGTAAAAAGCCACGGTAGCCAAGAATAAACTTATATAGAGACATCATAACATTAAACACATGGAGGGCATGCCTGCAGCCCGACAGGTTGGTGTCCCGAGCCTTAATGACGGCAGCAGGCTCCTCTTAGGCCCGAGTAAAGATGGCAGGGAAGAGGCACCGTGATCAAGACCAGGTTCCCCGTCTCTGACTTTCCTTCCTCCTAACCTTTCCTGCAGACTGAAGAGAGGAAGCCTCCTGTCGAGGCTTCCTGGGGGCCTCCAAACCCTGTCCCCTACAGAATCTGCACGTCTTGCAAAGCACCTCCACCGGCCACCCAGAATCTTTCTTCATTAAGAGGCTTCCCCAGTGCTGAGTGAGGGGGGGCCCTGGGAAGTGGGCCCGGCTGGCTTCCCGATTTTTGAACAAGAGGCCCGGAAAATGTACGTGTGCACGGGCGCGCACGCACGCACGCACGTGTAACGAGCCAACAAGGCAATCTGCATGTGAATGAAATGCCTTCCCAGCAGACACGCGCCCAGACCTTCTTGTGTTCTCTCCCACGTGGATCGATTAAGTCCGTGGCAGCAGAAACCATTCACGCCAGCTTCCATGATCCTGGCTTCCAATTCCTGCAAGTAAGCTTCTCGACAGCATGCCTCCCCTCGGGCAGGGAAGCTGCAAGGTGTCTTCAGAGAGGGAACGAGCTAATTGGACGTCATTTCAATGCTCCATCTTCACCTGCACGGCACCCAGGCTGCTCGGGAAACCAGGGTATCCGTGGGCAACCGGCGTCTATTTCCTGAAAACGAAGTAGACCTTCCTGCCCTTGAACCCATGTGGATTCACAGAGAGCCTCCAGGACAGCGGAGAGCCGCCCCTGCAGATTTCTGGGGCTGTCACTCTTTAAGGGATGAGAGGGCTTCAGCATTCTCCCTTGGAGAGGCAGGTAGATGCGAACTACTGTCCTTGGAGAGAGGAACCCAGTGAGAATCCACTATGCCAAAAATGCACCCATGTAGAACTCTCCAGGCAGGCAGGTGCCCTGGAATACACGCACATGTCCCAATAGGGCAGCAACCCGGCCGCAGCCTTTTTGTCAGTGGGTTTAAGGTTTATAATGGCATGCTAATTCTCCTAACGTTAATGCATGTTTATTTATAAGCATCCCAAATCATGGGAAATAAAGTGTCAAGTCATAAATTAGGTGAAATAGGCACGTTGAAAATGTGAAATGATGGAAAATCTGCTCTGAAAAATCATCAGGGCTGAGGCTTTTAGGGTTTTTTTTTTGTTGTTTTTTTTCTCCCTTCTTCTATTTTTCTAAATGGATGTCTGATTGCTTCTCTATTCACCCTGAGGGTTTCCTGGCCCCCTCACAGGGAGCAATACACAGAAAAGACGCATGTTTCCTTCATCTGCAGCCTGACTTTTCCTAGGAAACAGAGAAGAACTGTCCCAACAGCAGTCGGGGCTGGTCGGAGTGTTAAAAAGCAGGTGGGCATTGAGAGAAGGTGGACGGGGCATCGTGAATTGGAGCAGGGTGTGGAGACCAGGACGTGGGCACTACACAGGACTCCACGCTCTGCAGATAGGATATCATTTGGGGAAGAATTGACCCTTCGGCAAGGATTCAGTCTTCTCCAAAATTACACATATTGAGTTGATAATTGACTGGTTGATTTCTTAAGAATCCCAATCCATCAATTTCCATCTGGGATCCCAGGAGATATGAGACATGGAATTAGCTCTCCATACATGTCCACTGGGAGTCCTGGTGAAGTAGTTGTTACAAGGTGGGGTGCTAACTACAAGTCAGTGCTTTGAACATGCGGTTTCTCAGGGGAAAAAAGATGAGGCGGTCTCTTCCCATCTAGAGGGGACAGTTCTACTCTGTCCTGAAGGGTCATGATGAGTCAAAATCACTTTGATGGCAGTGGGGTTTTGTTTATTTGGCTTGGGTTATAAAGCTAGTGTTTGCTTGGTTCTTAGAATCACTGACAAAATCAATCACATCTACTGCCAGCAAGTTGATTCTGACCCCTAGTGATTCTATGTAGGGTTTCTACAGCTGTCGATCTTTATGGGAGCGGACAGCCTCATCTTTCTCCCTCACGGCAGCTGGTGGGTTTGAACCCCAGGACTTGCAATGAACCGACAACACCTTACCCTCAAGTTCACTGAGAGTGTGAAATGCATAGTTAGTGCCCAACCAATAAACCAATCAAACAACTCACTGCCCTCAAGTTGAATCCAAAGTAGAACTGTCCTTGTGGGTTTTTCAGACAGCAACTCTTTATGAAAGGAGACAACCCCTCCTTTCTCTCATGGAGAGGCAGTGTCCAGCTGCTGACCTTGCAGTAAGCAGCCTGGTGTGAAATCACTAAGCTACCAGTGGTGCTGGAGACGCCTTATCCACAGGGAGTAAGTTGGAGCTAAGCCAGTCAATGCCACGGCCTCCAGTGGCTTCTGAGTCATGGTAAGACTATCCACAGAGCAGACACGCCTGCAGAGTTTTCAAGATTCCCCATCTTTACAGAAGCAGTGGGCCACACCTTCCCCCCCAGGTAGGGGCCACTGGGTTCAAACTGTCCTCTCCAGGTCAGCAGCCAAACAGCTTAACCACTGCGCCACCCACTGATCATTTCAGAACTGCCGTTTAGAAATCACTGCCATCTCTCTTTTTTTTTAAAATAATTTTATTGGGGGCTCTTACAGTTATCATAACATTCAGCACATCATCTGTATCGAGCACATTTGCACACATGTTGCCACATACCTTTCCAAACATTTTCCACTTGAGCCCTTGGCATAAGCTCCTCTTAAAAAAAAAAAAGGTCCTCTATCCCCTCCCCCCCCTTTTTAAAATGAATCATTTTATTGGGTACTCACACACCTCCCCTCACGATCCATACACACATCGATTGCATGCAGATCTCATTTGCACACTTGTGGCCAACATCACTCTCAAAACATCCTCCCTCCACTCAGGCCCCCAGTTCCAGCTCCCCATGTTTCCCTTCCTCCCTCCCCCCACCATGAACCTTTAATAATGTACAAATTGTTATGTCATATCGCACACTGTCCAACGTGTCCCTTCTCACTGATACTAGGAGTAAGTGAGTTTGCACGCATTTCCTTGGAGCCACCCTCCTTTTGCTTTCCCTCCACTTCACCAAGCATGACGTCCTTTTCCAGAGACGGGTCTACCCTGACCACATGTCCAAAGTAGAAAAGACAAAGAAAGTCTCACCATCCTCGCTGATAAGATGCACCTCTTCCAGGACGGGCGTGTCTGTTCTTTTGGCCGTCCACGGAACTTTCCATGTTCCCCTCCAGCACCACCATCCAAATGCATCGTCTTCTCCTCCCGTCTTTCTTATTCAATGTCCAGCTTTCACACCCGTTGGGTCGGGGCGCCCTAGTGCTCAGAGTCACTTCTGAGCTTCTCAGCAAACACGCTGAAGAACCAAGACTGTTGGAAGGTGATTCTGCTTAAGCGTCAGCCTCGTTTCCCTCGGAAGAGGCTGCATCCATGCATCTTACAGCCACGTCGGAGCGGTGAGCAAGTTCAAAGTCTACAGGTCAGGACGGCGTGCTGGGCATTCTTGCAGTCTCGTGTCCCTAGTCAAGGAGTCCTGGTGGCCCTGAGGATTGAGCACTGTGCTGCCCACCAAAAGGCTGGTGCTTCAATGTCACCCCATCCCCCTGAAAAAGAGAAGCAGTCTGCTCCTGTAAAGATTTAGTCTTGGAAACCCAAGGAGCAGGTCTTTCCTGTCTGAGGGGGTCGCTGTGAGTTGCAGTTGGTTTGTACCCCAAATCAGGAGGGCACGTGGCTGGGGAGGGAGAGGCATGCCGAGGGAGTATCTGTTCCTGCAGCGGAGGCAGAATTCTCCCTCAGGACAGAAATCTTCAGTTAAGCGATTAGGGCCTCCAACTGATTGAGTGAATCCCACCCACATTTGAAGGGTAATCTGCTTAAGACCAACGGACTTAAAGGCTAATGATGTACAAGGGAGGCATAATAAGCTCTGGGCTAATCACCTTGCTCTTCAATACTCTAACGATGTCTTACCAACAGAAAGCTGGGTGAAGGGAGACATCAGACAGTGTAAGACCTGGCAAAATAATAATAATTTACAAAATTATTAAGGGTTTGTGAGGTGGTGGGGGAGGGAGGGGAAAAATGAGGAGCTGATACCAAGGGCTCAAGTAGAAAGCAAATGTTTCAAGAATGATGATGGCAGGGCTGAACCCCGGTGGTGTAGTGACTGGGTGTGGGACTGCAGCCCATTGGCTCGGCGGTTCAAATCCAGCAGCAGCTCTCCAGGAGCAAGGCTGGGCCTCCCACTCCCACCAGAGGGCAGTGACGCCCCCCACCCCCCCCAAAAAAACAAACAAAGAATGATGATGCCAACAAATATACAAATGTGCTTGACACAATGGATGGATGAATGGATTGTGTTAAGAGTTGCATGAGCCCCCAATAAAATGATTCAAACACCAAGAAAAGGTGTCTTGTGCAGAAGATTGCCCCAGCAGAATGTGTTGTTTGAGTTCTTGACTGCTGCTTCCATGAGCTTTGATTGTGGATGCAAGCACGACAAAATCCTTGACAACTTCCACCTTCCGCCTCCTGATCATGATTTTAACTATTGGTTCAGTCGTGAGGATTCTAGTCTTCTTTATAATCCATACTGAAGGCTGAGATCCTGGAGCTTCATCAGCAAGGACAAAAAAAAAAAAACCTGTCTTGGAAGAAGTCGAGCCAGAGGGCTCCTTAGAAGTGAGGAGATACCAGGACCCAGAGAAGGACGTCATGCTTTGTAGAGTGGAGAGGGACGGCCAAAAAAGAGGAAAGCCCTTGACGAGATGGATTGTTGACCTGGGGGCTGCCATGATGGGTGCACGCACAGGAACAAGGCGAGGCAGGTGTGGCACTCAGCTTGGTTTCATCCTCTTGCACCTTGCACTTGCCACAGGTCAGAACCAAGTCAGTGGCGCCTACCAACAGCCACAGGCTGGGATGTCACAAACCATCACCAAAGCAAGCATGCCTCAGTCTGCATTTCTGCTCTGAGCATCCGTGACCTCATCCCTCATCCCATTTTAGGAGAAACACAAGCAGAAGACTCCTTCCTCCAAGACCGATGAACTTCAGCTAGGCACGTCAGGACTGGGAGAGTTGAGGTGAGGGGAGTCCTCGGTGAGATGGGTGGTCTGGGGAACTCCAGATGACTGACTATCATGGAAACTTCAGAGGACCAGGCAGGGTTCCTTTCTGCTTAGTGAGTAACGTCACTGTGAGTTGGAGCTCACTTGGTGGCCACTCCCACCCCTACCAAGCCAGCACGGTGGGCAGGGGGCTCCCAGAGTCTTAGCAATCTTAGGACAAGGTGAGAAACACAGGCCCTGCCTGGGCATCAGGAGAAGATCCCCGCGGCCTCAGAACAAAGGACCCAGGAGAGAGACTTCTTCCTCAGGGGAGGCGGCGACCATGTATGAACTTCTAAATTGACACGTCCTTGTAGACCATCTTTTGTACCACTAATGAAAGGACGTGACTTTTTTCAAATGCCAAAAATCTCTCAAAGGACATCACTGAAAAGTGCACACTTGGACCGTCCTCACTCCCCTCGTGCCTGCTTTAGAAGAGAGAGCGAGAGAGAAAGAGAGGAGAGATGGGCTTTTTCATTTCTAACCACTGAGCATCTTAATCCGAGAAGAATCCTCACCGTACAATGGACTAATGTCGTTGGAACAAAGTCTATTACAAATCAATACCCCAGTGTATCTTTCCTAGCTGTCTCGGATTTCAAAAGACTAGACTACCCTGCTGTGTATTTCTTCTTCCCATTCAAAGTCGAAAAGTAGCGGACAAGAGAAATGGACCCATCTAGTCCAACAGACTCTGGGGAGAACAGCATGTTCATTGGGTAAATATAAAACAGAGACTCAGCTCTCCCAGGTCCAGGATGGCCAGGCTAGCAGTCCGCTGAATAAAGAAGGCATCTAGCCTGGACATCAAACTGGATCACACTTCACAACCCCCATAGAAGAGGGGGTCTCTAAACTCAAGGTGGTGTAAGCCACAAGAAAATTGTCTGAAAACGAACTTCCTTATTTCCTGTGACATTTGCTCAAAGCCCCAGAGCTGGCCTTTGTGTAACTTGACACTTGTTTTGATTCTTCAGTTTCGTTTCAGATTTTCACCATGATTTAATTGCCTGGATTTTCATCTGAAAGCTTTGAGTTCTATCAGTTCCATGCTTCCTAATTTTTCTAATGAAAACAGAGAAGGGGGAGAGACAGAGGGAGGGAGGGAGAAAAGGGGGGAGTGGAGAACAATTGCCTTTGAATTGTAGTTATACAGGAGAACAGCAAAGTGCCATGGACGGCTAAAAGGTCAAGCTGCTCTGTCTTAGAAGCAAGGACAGAGTGCTCCTTAAAGGTCAGAATGGTGAGCCTTTATCACACCTACTTTGGACGTCCTGTCAGGAGAGACCAGCCCCTGGAGAAGGACATCATGCTTGGTCAAGTAGAGGGGCAGGGAAAAGAGGAAGGTCCTTGATGAGGTGGGCTGCTTTCTGAGGTGCTGACCTATTGGAATACATGGGTGTCATTGTGGCAGTCATGTACTCGTCCATCAATTTCATGATTGGGAGTCTGGGGTGGAGTCTAGCCTGTCAATCTGGAGATAGCCGATGAGGCCTCTGTGTGGGCATGGCTTTTCTCCTGATAATTCTGGGAAGTCTCACGGTATTTCCCAATTGGAGAAGAGAGGGTTGACTGAGTCTCTGAGAGATGAACTACTGAGAAGATGAGATGACAGCATCCTGATTTCTGGAGACTGGAGGAACCAAAGGAGATGTCAGATGGGCTTTCCCTGATGGAACCAGACATCTGGGAGAAGCCACAGAGAGACCCCTGCCAGCACTGAGATGCTTCTACTGTCAATGGATACTGCTGATGGACCCTGAGCCCTGGAAATGAGGAGCCATGGGGAGACCCCTGCCAGTGTGGAGATGCTTCTACCCCAGCTGGATGCACAAAACTCTGCACACACTGGCCTGTGATTGTCCCGGTGTCATTGTACATGCTTCATAAGTTGAAAAGAGACTTTATAGACCAGTATCGGACATATGGGCTTATATTGGACTTATGACCTTGGACTGGACTGGGTTGGCATGTTTTCTTAATGTTCCATTCCTCTTGTATATAAACCTTTCCCTTATATCCATATGCATATAAACCTTATATCCATATGCATGTCTATGAACTTGTTTCTCTAGCCTACCCGGACTAACACAATCACAGACACCCACTGTCTACCTATTTTACTAGGTTTCATGGTTTTTACTAGGTTTTCATGGACACCCACTGTCTGCCTGTGTCCCTGTGTTCTCATGGACACCCACTGTCTATCTTTGTCTCTGTGTTCTCATGTACAACCACAGTCTGCCTGTATCCCTGTGTTTTCATAGGTACCCCCTTGTCTGTCTGTGTCCGTGCTTTCATGGATGCTCATTGTCTGCCTATTGCTGTGTTACACACCTTGGTGACTTGCATGTTGCTGTGACGCTAGAGAGAGAAAATCCCGTTTTCTGTTAGTGAAGAGTTATAGTCTCGGATGCCCAGAGGGCCAGTTCTATCCTGTCCTGTTGGGCTCAGTGAGTCAGAATTGACTGGAGCATAGTGAAGTTTGTTTGTTTGCTCATTCATGTTGGAAGCTAGTCATGTCATTGGTATTCCAAATATCATCCAGGTCCCCCAAAGTGAACAGGTTTCAGAAGAACGTCCAGATAAGAACTAACTAGAAGGAAAGACCGGGGGGTTGATTTTTAAAAACCCCAACTCCCCAAACCAAGCCCATCTTTGTCAGGTCAAATCTGACCCTCACCATCTACAGGACAGAGAAGACTAACTGTTTCATTGGCTCCCCAGCCTGTCAATCTTGAGGGAAGCAGACTGTCCCATCTTTCTCCCTCAGAGTGACTGGTGGGTTTGAAGGTGGTCAGAATATTGTCTGTTATCATGCCGGGAGATGGACCGCTGTCTCACAGGTAGGAAGGCACCTGAAAAATACACAGTGAGGTGATGGACACACGTGTCTGTTCACTAGATGGTCCAGGAACTGGCTGGGCTTCTGTTGTTCCCGCGGCTGCCATGAGTCAGGGTACATGCTCCATCTCCACGGTAAAGACCACCACCACCACCAACTGGGAACCCTCGCCTGGTAATGAATGGATCACTCGGGTGGGAGTGTCTGATGGGTAGAACACTGGCCGGGCACTGCCCTGTGATTCCTGGTAGGAATCGAAGCCACTGGGTCTTTTCCCAGAAGCTGGTCCCTGACTCCTGTGTCAGCCTGAACCCCTATAAACCTCTAATGCATCCCCTCTGGGTGTGCCTGCCCCTCCTCTCCACGCTGGCAGAAACACAGAAAACGCCAACCCTGGCATTTTCCCCTTGCCTTGATAGCACACTTTTCCTCCCTCCAACACGCTTGTCATGGGAGCCTCGTTCTCGCCCTTTCCAGCTGCTGTCTTCCTGTCTTAATGGCATTCACTCTGTTTCCCCAGCTCATCAGTTTCATTCTTGTGGAGATTCTCCCTGCTTTTCCTCATCTCCAGAGTCAGAGCCTTTGTTTGACTCAGGCGCACAGAGTCGTCTTCTGCTCCTCGTCCAAGTCAGCAGAACATGTCCACTGAGTGTGGGGCCAGAAATGATCAGCCCCAATCATTCAGCACTGACCAATGGTCATCCAGCAGAACCCAGCTCACGGTCACCCCCGGGAAGGGCAGAACAGAACTGTGTCCCTCTGGTTTTCAAGGACTGAGGATTTACAGAAGTGGATCTCTGGATCTTTCTTCCAAGGCACATTGGGGGATTTTTGAAGCTGCAAATATTCAGCCATTTGCACTGGGTGGGAGGGAAGGGGGGGAATCTTCTCTTGGCATCGAGTGCCACTGACCTTACTTCTGAGTCCTGGCAACCCAGGGCATGAGAGAAGGAGACGCCTCTTTATCCTGTGACACCCTCACAATTATGGGGGTGGGGGAGCCTCTTCTTGTAGCCACCATGCCAATGCCTGTTGCAGAGTGTCTTCTTCATTCGCAGTCACACTCTCCTCTAGCAAGCATGATGCCCCGCTCCAGAGATTTATCCCTCTTGGCAAAATGTTCAAAGCATATGAGGCTAAGTCTCCCCATCCTTACTTCGGGTTAGATTTCTTCCAAGGCAGAGTAATTTGTCCTTCGGACAACTCACAGTCTGTTGAGTGTTCTCCATCCACCCTGTACTTTGAAGGCATTCCTTATTCACTGCTCAGCTTCCCCGTGCATGTGAGGTGGTAGACAATGCCACAGCTCGAGGCCCCAAAACAACTCAACCCTCAAACTGACATCTTTGATTTTTGACCACTTTCCACAGCACGTCTTGTGCATCAGGTTTTCCCGATGCAATTATGCCCTTTGACTTCTTTACTACTGCTTCCATGAGCTACGTAAAACGAAATCCTTGGCCATTTCAGCCTTTTTTCCATTTATCATGATGCCATCTTGGGTCGGAGGATTGGAGGAAGGCTTATTAACAACCTGGGATGTGCGAGTGACACAACCTTGTTTGCTGAATGTGCGGAGGACTTGAAGCGCTTGTTGGTCAAGGACTGCAGCCTTCAGGATGAATGAAGACTCGATGTAAAGAAGACTAAAATCCTCACGACTGGACCCACAGGTAGCGTGGGAATAAACAGAGAAAGGATATACGTAGTCAAGGATTTAGTCTTCCTTGTCTCCACCATCAGTGCTCATCGAAGCAGCAGACGAGAGCCAAAGATGAGCTGTTTAGAGCATTGAAAAGCAAGGATGGCACCATGAGGATTCAGGGGCGCCTGCCCCAAGCCATGGCGTGTTCAGTTGCTTCCTGACAGGTGAAATTTGGACTTTGACGAAGGGAAAGCAAAGAAGAATCAAAGCATCTGAATCAAAGCTGGAGAAGGACAAGTCGGAAGTACCACGGACTGCTCCAAGGGCAAACATATTTGTCTGGGAGAGAAATGTGGCCTTTTTAGAGGCAAGGCTGGCAAGACTTCATCTGACACATGTTGGACATGGTGTCAGGAGAAATCAGCCCCTGGAGGAGGACGTTAGGTTAGGACGTCAAAGAGAAAGGCCCTGGAGGAGATGGACGGACCCGGTGGCGGCAACAATGGGTTCAGATACAGGCCAGGTTGTGAGGATGGTACTACTTTGTTCTGTTGTGCACGAGGTCGCCATGGGTCAGAACCAATTCAGTGGCATCTACCGACACAACAGTATCTTTGGGTTCACTTAGATCTGCTCCCCTGCATTTGCTGGCCCTATAGGCTAAGCATTCAGATGCTAACCTCCAGGTTGGTAGTTCAAACCCGCCAGCATCTTCCTTGAGATGAGGCTGTCTCCTCCCATAGAGAGAATTCAAATTCGCTGCCATCCAGTCTAAGTCTATGGTGACACAGAGCGAGTGACCCTAGAGGACAAGGGAGAGCTGCTCTGGTGGGTTTGTGATACTGTGATTCTTTAGGGGAATAGATGGTCTCATGCTTATCCCAAGGGGCCGCTGGTATTTCAAACAGCTGACCTCATGATGGACAGTCTAATTCACAAGCTGCTATGACAGCCGGACTCCTTCTCTGTCCTCCATCAGGCCAGTGCTCTGTCCTAGACAGGGAGGGCCGTGGTTTATGGTCCTTCCTGGTTTTCTCCCTTTATTTGGGAATCTTTCTCTTGCTTTCCCGACCTCTCTTCCTCTCCTTCCCTCCACTCTTGTCTGTATATGCTCTGATATCCCATCATGCCTCTCTCTGTCTCTACACACTTGCATCTGTCTCAAGCCTTAGGGTGATTTTTTATCTTTCTCTCTGAACCCCAAGCTTAGTGGTCACATTTGCGTCCTGCCCTCACAGCCTCCTGTCAATTGTCTCCCCGTTGCTGTCCACGGAGGACTCTAACTGTTGTGAAGAATTGACTTCAGTGTCCCCCTTTCTCTGGGACTCCTGATCACTGGCATTGAACTCATCCAGGACTCCTTCCCATCTGCTTGCCCCCCTAATCCATCAGACACAAAGACATAGATTTCTTGACCCCAAGATCGACTGCCTCCACCCAAGCTGCCCTTTCCTTCTGGTCACTGTCCTCTTTAAAGGCCTCTCTCCCCTTGTCTGGGCCACTATCCATCAGCCAAAGAGCCTTAGTGGGACAGTGGGTGAGTGCTTGACTGCTCACTGAATGAAGGTCAGCAGTTCAAACCCACAAGGGTAATGTGGTTGTCTGCTTTTGTAAAGATTTACACTCTCAAGAACCCTAACAGGATAGTTTTGCTTTGTCCTAAAGGGTCTCTATGAGTCAAAATCTCTTGGAATTTTGAATATGTATTTGAAATATTCGATATAGTTTTCAATACATTTCAGTGTAATGTACTCTGGGGACTTGCATGTTACTTGCTAGCCCTCTTCATTTTGAACTTCCAGCCCCTGAAAACAAGAACACTACTTCCTGTCTCCAGGTCCATGGTTTTGGTGTGTGTGTGTGGTGTGGGGTCATTTTCTATCAGGAGAATGATACAGCACAGGGTCTTCAATCTCTGGCTTTCTTCACATGGCATCTCCAAACTGTAGCATGCACCAGTCTTCACCCATCACTTGTTCTCACTGCATACTATTCCATCATATGTATGGACATGCCACATCTTCTTTACCCATTTTCCAGGAGGTGGGCATCTGCATGGGATGCACAGTGGGCGGTCATCAATCATTCTCTATAGCTTGGGACAGTATTCTTATCATGAGGCCAAGAGAGAACAAGATCACTCCGTTGCCTCCTCCTCCCACCAGGCTTTAGGGGGTCACCTTTTTAGGAGCCTGGAGGAAGAATCTGCTCGAAAATCTTCAGAAGGTCTCTACCACCCACTGTGAAAACCCACCCCCCCCCCACCCAAACTCAAAGAAGTGGCTGATGCCACTCACAACTGTGTAGCCACGTCTATTCACAGGCCCTGGTGAAGAGCTCGCTTCAGCTCTGGCACGCTGTGGGTTAGCATATTTGTTTCCCAGGGAAGATTATAAATAGAGGGGGGAGGGAGGGAGGGAAACAGAACGTAGTTTGCAAATGAGCCCAGATGGGAAGCTAACAGATGGCCGTGCACTGTATTTTGTGTGTTCAGCCCTACATTTAAATTAAAAATTTTCCTAATTATGATTCACGTCTGTAGCAACAATGGCGTTCCTGCGGTGGCATCAGACATGGAGGTGCAGAGGGATCATGGAACAGCTCACTCTCGGGAAAAGGTGGCAGGCTGTGGACTAATGGCGCCTATGGTGGCCGGCAGAAGCCCACCTCACAGAGCGATGAGGTAGGGGCGCGTGGTCACTTTGGAACAGGTGGGCTTGTGGAGCATCAGCCTGCCTATCATCCTGTGGCTTTTCCTCTCGTGTTCAAACTCAAAGTCAGTCCCTCCATGCAGGAGGGCCACGTTGGGCTCTTACTTGCTTGGCTGTTTTATTTTGCACTGAGTTGTGAAGACCCTTCTCTTGGCCCTCCCCCGTGGGAAGGAAGCACAAAATACTTTTTTCAGGGTCAATGCATCCTTTGGGACCTCACCAAACCCCTTTGCCGCTCCTTTTTCACTCGGAAGGAGCCCTGGCGCCTTAGTAGTTATGCGTTGAACTTCAAACAGCAAGGTCAGCTGGTTGAAACACCAGAACCTCTCTGGGAGAAAGATGGGTTTCCTACTCAGGAACCTACAAAGGAAATTCTACCCTGTCTAATCAGGTCGGCATAGACTCGGTGGCAGTGACTTTTTTCCACTTTTGCTCAGTGATTTTGTGGCTTTTCATCTCCCCAGTTTTCTCAAGGATGGAACATGTTGGTGCGATGCTCATACGTTAGAGAGTGAGTTGTATCTCCAAACCCGAAACCCATGGCTATCATGGTTGTCTTTGTTCTGTCTAGAGGCAGGGTGTACTTTAAGCTGATCGCCTTTGAGTTACATCAAAGAGCAGATGAGGACAGGGGACTAAACAGAGGTGTAGGAAGATAGGCATCACATCTCTTAAAGATCTCTGAGGAAGTGCCAAGGAATCGACAAGGAATTGCCAAGGGACAAGAACCTTCCTTTGGAGCTGATCAGAGTCTTCTTCTAGAGCTGGTGGCCTGAATTTAGAGTTTAAACCTCCTAAGCTGAGAAAGAATAAACATCTTTTGTTGTTGTTGTTGTTGTTGTTGTTAAAGCCACCTCCTTGAGGTAGTTATATAATTGTTTTTCAGTTTGAGGGAATTAAGAGTGAAGGGATGATAGTCTAGTCTGTCCATTAGGTCATAGCCAATGAGGCCTCTGTGTGGGCATGGCCTTCTCCTAAGGATTCTGGGAGCTCCTGTATTCCTCCTTGTAGATGGGAGATTCTCTCTCTCTCTCTCTCTCTCTCTCTCTCAACTCTGTCCCTGTGAGACATTCTTGCTGACAAGCCACATGGAGATAGGCTGATGGCAGCCAGAGCCTCAGATCTGGAAAAGCCATGTGGAGACCCCTGTCAACACTGAGATGCTTACACTGCCACTGGATCCACAGGACTTGGTACTTTCAATATTCTTCACCAGCACCATCATTCAAATGCCTCGATTCTTCTTTGCTCTTTCTTATCCAATGCCCAATGCTCACATGCCTGTGAGATGATTAAACACACCATGACTTGGGTCAGGTGCACCTTAGTCCTCAAAGTAACATCTTTGATTTTCAACACTTTCAAGAGGTCCTGTGCAGCAGACTGACCCGATGCAATGCTTCAGTGGATCACGTGACTGCTGCTTCCATGAGCCTTGGTTATGGACCCAAGCAAGCAGAAATCCTGGACTTGAACGACTTCACTGCTTATCATGATGTTACCTACCAGTCCAGTTGTGAGAGCCACAGCCCTTTATGGGGTTTCCAAGACGCTACATCTTTACAGACGCAGACAAGTTCTTCTTTCTCCCAAGGAGCATCTGCTGGATTATTCCCGGTAATCTTGCGGGGAGCAACCACACCTAACCCACCACCCCACCAAGATCTGCACGGAGGGTGAGCGTCACAGGCACATCTCATTTCACGGAGTGTCACAGGTACTGAAGGCTTCTTTCTCTTTGAGAAAAGGTAAACTAAAGATTTCTGGCAAGCCAAGATAAAGCCCATCTCTGGGGTCCCTTTTTCCACCAGCATGCAATCATGGTGTGTCCCTGCGTCTTGCTGGATCCTTTCTCACAGTTAAACTTTCCCTTAACACGATGTCACTGCTCAGCAGACAACCCCCAAACCCAGAGAGCCTGATGTTGAGTTGATTCCCCTCAGAGGCCCCCTCCACAGGTCAGAGTAGATCTGCTCCTGGGGTTGCCTAGACTGGACCTTTTGATGGGAGCAGACAGTCTCATCCTTCTCTGGAGGAGTGGTGGGTGACTTGACCTTGCAGTTAGCAGCCAACATATATCCTGGGAATCCTGTCGTAGACCCCGGCGCTGTACTAGCATCACTATCAGAGGGACTGGGAAACCAAAATACTTGCATGACTCCCTTAAGTGTGCTAGTTGCTTATTTTTGTGAAGCCTGAAACCAACCCGGTGATGTTGCAGTAGTCTGACTATGCTGTCCTGAGAGCCTACTAAGCCCCCAAAGAAAGGGGAAAAAAATCTCACGCCCATGGAGTGAATTCTAATTTACAACGATTCCCCAAAGAACAAGGTAGAATGACTTCTGTGATTTCTAGGACTGTAACTCTTTTTCTCCCCCCACCCCCAAGCCACTGTATTGGGAGTTAATATCGGCAGCATGCTAAGCAGTATTGTACTGTTGCCGCCACACTCCATTCCACAACATTCTCCTTCATCCTAAACTCCTTGACATCAGCTCCCTTTACCCACTGCCCCTCCCCCCGCTGTAATTGACCCCCCAGAAACCCTTATTCTACTGGCTGTCCCTGTAGGTTGATCCATCCTGGGTTTCATATACTCGAAAGACAAACATACCAAAGACTCAAGAGGATCGCCACCAATGACATAACACATCTCAGAGAAACCCAACAGGAACACACCGAAGCAAAACCAGAAAACGTTGAAAACTAGGGCAGGCCCAACGTGCATCAGAAGGGGATCAACTGACAAGGTTTTAACTGTCCAAGTCAGGTTCTCATTTTGATCTTAAACGAGAGAGATCTATAATCACCTCTCCAGCGCACTCTGTTGGGTAACCAGTGTCTTCTCATCCCTGTGTTATGGATAGAAAGAAATCACCAGAAGCTTATGTCCTATGGAAGGTCCCACAGATGTGTCTTGAGCTCCCATTGCCATCGATAGATTTCTGCAAAACGAATTTTCACAATTTAGTCTTGCTGGAGTAAAAAGCCTTCTCTTTCTCCATTGGAGCAGATGGTGGTTTCAATCTGCTGGCCTTGTGGTTAGCAGTCTGATGTGTAAACACCATGCAACTACTAACCCCTAACCCCCTGTCCCAGGCTTGATCCCAACTCACAGCCACCATCTGTAGGTGTTTGAGGCTGTAGACTTTGGTAGGCGCAGATAGCCCCATATTTCTCCCACAGCAGGGCTGCTGGGTTTGAACTTCTGACCTTGTGTAGGTAACAGTCCAATGCTTACCCAGTAACACCACCAGGGATCCCTTTAGTGACTGCCATTTGATCAAGGCCAACAATGGCCGTTGCTTGTTGGCACACATTTTGAATGGAAGTGACTAGAAGGCCCACCCCTTTCCTGAAGGGGCAGCAGTTGATTCATTCCGAGCAGCAACAGCTAATGAAAGCAGGGAGAATTTGCCCCCAGTATAATTGCTGCTTTTCAAGACGTTGGCCGTGGAAAAAGAAGACATGTAGAACAGTATGAAAGGGTCAGGGGTACATAAGTCCCTAACTTCCTGCCTTTCTGTTTGCTTCACATCCACATTTGCTCACTGGGTGGAACAAATGATGAACCCCCATTGGCTGCCAACAGAAAGGTCAGCAGTGCACATTCACCTGGAAGTGGAGAAGCCAGAGTTCTGAGGAAGCAACTGGCACTGGGCGATCATCCACTTAGAATGCTACAGGGCCCAGGTCTCCTGGGAAACCCAAAGCTGACATGCAGGATCGCCAGCATCAGGGTCCCTTTGATGGCCATGGGTTGACTGCAAGCATGCAGGGAGAAGAAAGACAGCCGAGGGAACCGGAGTTGGCAGTTTGGAACACCTTCCCAAGAGCCCCTGCCACTGTTCAGAGATACCCCATGAAAGGAACAAAGCAATCGCTGTGGCCACATCTCTCGGCCAGACAGCAGGTAGCCCATGTGCCGTGGCTGCTAGGTCCTGTCCAGTGGTTTCGACTCACAGCAGCCTGAGGCAGAACATGCAACGCTGCCCATCACTGTGCCTGATCACCCTCCCAGCGGCTCCTATGCCCGAGCCCAAGGGAGCAGCTATAGGGTCCATCCATCTCCTTGAGGGCCTTCCTTGTTGGCACAGCCCCTCCACTTTACGAAGCACGAAGTCCTTCTCCAGAGACCACATGTCCGAAGTCTGTGAGAGGACATCTCGCCATCCTTGCCTCCAAGGGGCGTTCTGGTCGGGCCTCTTCAGAGACAGACAGAGCCACCTTAGAGGGCGACTTGAAGTTATCCCGCTTGCCCAGATGCCGGGGCGGAGTCTGGGTGGAGCAGGGAAGACGGCTCAGAAGAGCGGCTGTACGCCGAACATCAGCGATCGCTTGCAGAACACTTGGCAAACAGTCAAAACCAGAGTTTGCTTCCCCCGTTGGCAAACATATTTTTATACACTTGTCCTCCCGACAAAAATAGCTGTGGCGATGCATTTATTTTCACTTGCACATGTGTGTGTGGCTGAGCAGAGGCCTGTCCTCCTTCCTAGACTAACTCAGAAGCCGGGCACACCTAGGCAGGGAGCATGTACTTGGCATTTGTGGCAGTCACTGGTCTGTGTCAATTTTAGGACTGAGTGTCTAGTCTAGAGACACTGAGACTGTCTAGGACTAGAGAGAGTCTAGTCTGTCAGTCTGGAGATAGCCAATAAGACCTCTGTGTGAGCATGGCTTTCTCTGAGAATTCTGAGAGATTTGGTGATATTTCCCCCATGGAGATGAGAGACCATCAACTCAGTCTCTTAGAGACGGTCTACAGGCAAGATACATGGCAGCATGATGAGAGACCTTGAATCCTGGAGACTCGAGGAGCTGGAGGAGAAGCCACAAGGGCTTACCTGATGGAACCAGACCTCTGAAGCTGGGAGAGCCACAGAGAGATCCCTGCCAGCGCTGAGATGCTTCTATCACCACTGGATACTCCTGGTGGGCCCTGAGCCCTGGAATGAGTCACGGAGAGACCCTTGCCAGCGTCGGATGCTTCTGCTGCTGGATACACAAGACTCTGCACCCACTGGCCTGTGATTGTCCTCGTGTCATTTCATGTGCTTCATGAGTCGGTAGAAGACTTTATAGAATGGTATAGGACATATGGGCTAATATCGGACTTATGACCTTGAACTGGACTGGGTGGGGATGCTTTCTCAATGTTCAATTGCTCTGGTATGCAAAGCTCCTTCTCATACACATATGGGTGTCTATGAATTTGTTTCTCTAGTCTACCTAGACAAACACAGGCTGTAACTGGATTAATGGCTTACTGGGGGTATGGGAGGGAATGTTGAAGGTAAGTGGGGAGCTTTTAATGAGCACAAGGAGGAAGAGCATATTCTAGAACTGATTGCGGTGAAGATTGGACAACAATTTTTAATGTAGCCAAACTATTGAAGGTATGATATGTGAATTATATGTCAATCAAGCTATTTTTTTTAAGATGGAAGACTAACTGAAGCCACCCAGCTGAAACACAAGCAGAGAGGAGAGGCCCAGGTTACTGAAATACTCAGAGGTCTAGGAGAGAGAGGAGGAGACCTGGTGGAGGCGTGGTCACATGTAGGGCTGTGAGCCTCACGGTCCACAGTGCGAAACCAGTGGAGGGAGAAAGCCTCCCTCTGAGGGAGAAAGCCTCGCTTTCTATCCCAGAAACCCACAGGAGGCACCATGGCAGGGTGGTGGGGGTTTGGTCGGATTGGTTTCATAGGGTGACGACAAATCAGATTTAACTAGATGGCAGTGAGTTTGGTTCAGGATGACATCAGAGACCATTTCTGCTTGTCTACAGTGCCCTGGGACCAGAGTGGATCATCTGCATCCCCGGGGGTCAGGCACATTTTCATAAGTCACATCTTTAGAAGAACAAAACCACACAAAACTGACTCTCTCCCTCCCCCCACCATTCACCCGAATAACCCCAAAGTCCCTATCATCAAGTAGATGTCATCTCACAGTAAACCTACCTCTGGGTTTCAGAGACTGTAAATGCTCAGGGACAGAAAAGCCCCCTCTTTCTCCCCCAAGGCCTCTGGAGGTTTTGAACTGCTGATCTTGCAGTTATGAGTCACAAGCAAAGCCAGGGTTCCTGATCATATGAATGTAAAGTGCAGCATGGGGGAGAGAAGTGAATGCACTTCTTTCCTTCTGGGTCAATAGGGATCTGTGGAGGGTCTGTACCACAGACTGCTTAGGCTACGAAGAAATCTGTTCCCCCCAGATGAATGTGCTCTTGTAAAAGATGGGGTGGGCATGGGAGAAATGTTCACTCAATGGGCTCTGTGAAGAAGGGCAGGAAGTAGTGGTGGGCTGGCCATGTGTGTATGTGTGTGTGTGTCTATAGAACATATACCTGGATGAATCTGTTACTGTGTGTGGTACTCCTGGTGGTGAAGTGAATTGCGCATGGGGCTGCTATCCACAAGGTCAACAGTTCAAATCCACGATCTGCTGTAAGGGAGAAAGAAAAGACTGTCTACTCCTATAAGCCTTCACAGTCTCAGAAATGCACAGGGAAGACTCTATTCTATGCTATATGGTCACGATGAGTGGAAGTTGACTCACTGGCAGTGAGTTAGTTGACTGGTTGTTGTATATTTATAGTTACATGCTTTATGTGAATGTCTGTATGTGGGCATACATTATATAAAATTGCCACTACCTTAATGGCCCCGTGTGTCAGAGTGGAGCTGCCCCTGAGGGATTTCTAGGTGGCCGCCATCTTCAGGGAAGCTGAAGTTGCCAGGTCTTCTTCCGTCAAAGAGCTGCAGGATGGACTCAGATCAGACCTTTCAGGCAGCAGCTGAGCACTTGACTGTTGGACCACAGGGATGTGAATACAGACATAGAGGTGGACATAGGCATAAGCATAGACAGGGATAGATATAGACATAGGCATAGATATAACATAGAGACATATAAAGATATACAAATATAGATATGAACATAGATGTTGACGTGGACACATGGAAATAGATATAGACATAGATAAAGATTTAGACAGAGACATGAATATAGAAATCTAGATAGATATGGACATAGATATAGATTGACATAGATATATATACTGAAGTATAGACATCGATATATAAATAGAGTTACAGGTAGAGACACAGGCGCAGGCAGACAGAGGCACAGATTGCTGGCGGGTTAAACACAGGTGAGTGGTTCAAACACACCAGCAGCACGAGAGTGAAAGCTGTGGCTTGCTGCCCCCGTGAGAACCTGTCATCTCAGAAAAACACCGAGCGGTCCTCCTCTGGCATCTAAGTGTCCTAGGGAGTTGGACTCCCCTCCTTGGCCCAGGGATTCATCTGGGCTGGGGAGGGCGATCTATGATGGGGCTTCAAAAGCTGCGGGGAAACCCCATTATTCTTTCATTCCACCGCTCCACCCACTCTCTGAAGCCCCCTTGTGCATATGTCCAGATATAGGTATCATTTATATGCGGTTTATGTTCATACTCTGGTCGATAACTCAAAACTCGCCCCCTTTGAGTTCTTTCTGTGTCACAGTGACTCTCTAGGACAGAGCAGAATTTCCCTGGAGTTTCCCAGCCTGTAGCTCTTGGCAGCAGAGGAAGAACCCATCTCTCTTCCTCTGAGAAAATGGTGGTTTTGCTACTGACCTTGCAGTTAGATGCCCAGCAAGTAACCCTGCACCCCCAGGGCCCCTTAAAGGGGACATCTTTATGGAAGCAGACTGCCACCGAGAAGTTGGTGGGTATGCTCTTCTGACCTGTCAGCACCAGGGATGGATACCGGGCTCCTTCTGTAATGATGGCAATAAATAAAGCCCTGTGTAACCTGTAACCTGGGGTCCAGGTGCATGTTAGAGAGAGATAGAGACAGAAGAAGAGAAAGAGGAAGAGGAGGATGAAGAAGAAGATAAAAAAGGAGGGAATGAAAGGGAGGAGAAGAGAAGAGAGACTGAAGAAGGTGGGGAGGAAAGCCAGGAGATGGGGTGCAGAGGAGAGGGGAGGGGCTGAGGCTGCTTCTGGCTGGCAGCATGGGTTTCCTGGGCAGGATGCAGGAACAAGGATTCCCAGCACATGGCTCATCTGGGATGGACCAGGACACGGGCTGGCAGTGTTTCCCAGAATTTTTCTCCAGAAACAGAAATCTGCTTGCCCCGTCTTCAACACAGTGTCCTTCCCAAGCCCAGCCCAAGCCCACACCAGGAGTTGGTCTGGCACCTGTCCGCTTTGTGTGTGGCAGAGAAGAATGGCCCCAGAAGGAGCATTTTCCCTGACTCTCGTCCGTAGGAAAGCAAGTCACCAGGGCTTTCTTCCACAGCACCTCAGGGCAAAGTCCAACCACTGACCTTCAGGCCTGCCGCATGATGCAGGCCGTCTGGTGCCACCCAAGGACAATCCGGTGCTCTTAGAAAGACACACACAGACAGCAGGGATGGAGGGGTAGATGCTCTTGGCAAGTCCCCCTCGGGTGCATTTTCCTTGTTTACCACTTCGTTTCAGTTCCAGGGATGAGGGAGAGTTGTTGAAGAAGGCTCCTAGATGTCCCTGCTGAAAGAAAGGAACACATGAATCAGGGGGTTGGGGGCTTGGGGGCGCAGCATGGGCTTCACTTGGATGTCTGCTTCCTGTTGGCTTCCCCCTGGGGTCACTTCTGCGTTCAGTGACCCAGCAAGCAGTCAGAAGGAGGTCATCAGAGACAAGACATGTCCTCTCATGAAGCCTCCTGGCCAGGTCATCCTTGTGGGGGCTCTCCTCCCCCACCATGGGAGCAGGATGAGGCCTGGCTGCATGCCAGGAGTGGGGGGTGGTGCCTGCAATGGCGTCTGAGCAGCTGCCCTTCTGAGCCTGGGGCCCCCCAACAAGCAGCCACTCATACCCGCTGCTTCTCATCGGGAATGGGCATCAAGTGCCCCCTCAACCCCCAGTTCTGGGGGACCCTGGGCACAGCTGAGTAAGATAGCCCTGTTCCCTCCGGCACGGCTGTCCTTCCCGTCATCATGGCTGAGTCCAGTCTGACATCCGCCATCTCTGTTCCCCTCCTGGGGGGGTTTCCACTTCCTCACTGCCCTCTGCTTGACCGAGCACAATGGCCAAGGACTTTCTCTTTCCAAGGACTGCTCTCTCCCGGTGACGTGTCCAAAGCCCCGGCACAAAGTCTCATCATCTTTTTTTCCAACTAGGACCACCGGTGTGGTTCTTCTTCAGACAGCTCCTGGCTCCCAGGAAACTTGCTCAGTCCAGAGCAGTCGTTCCATGCAGATCTCTCTCTTCTACTGTCCAGCTTTGGCCTGCTGTGGGGAGACCAGTAGGGCACTGGTTTGAGTCCCACCCACTTGGAGAGACAAGACTTCTCCCTCCCTCCATCCTCACTCAATCCTACCAGTCCCTGTCACAGGCACAGCAGCGAGGTTTGACACGCCACTTACACGTATGCGTGGCCATCGAAGGACTGCAATGTACAGTCTCAGGAGACCCTCTGCATGAGCGAGCCTCACTGGGAAGACAGAGACACTTCTTCTGCCCTCTCTCTCACCAGAACATTCTCTCCTACGTCTGTCTGCTTGTTCCCTTTTCTTCCCCATCACTTGGACATGATCAGAGTCAGCAAGTGCCGGACAGATGCCCTTTCAAAAAAGCCGTCTGCTGTTCCAACAGAAAGCAGCTGAGTCATGGTTAGTTGGCGGCAGACGTGATGGAGATTTGGGAAATGCCCCTGCCACGTGTCTTCTTCTTGCCAAGGGATAGCGTCCTAATGGATGGGAAAATGCATGCTCTGACCCATGTTTAAGAGGAAGATGTGGGCAAGAAGTACTCTTCTTAAGAACCAAGAGGTCAAGTAATTTATTTGAGGTCCAGGCAGAGACAGGGACTGTAGTTCAAAGCCTAGCCTTCCTGACGCCAAAATCTTTACTTGATTGGGTCCCTGTGACATTAGTGGGGGAGAGAATTTTCCAGAAAGCATGAGAGTCCAGCCCTGACTGCATCTCTCCCATGCCTGCAGGGCTCCCAAAAGGCACCATGCTTTGTAACCTGTTGTGGGTTCCTTAGATCCGCCACCCTCCGGGCCCCAGCTCCTTCCCTTCAAGTGCTCAATTTACAGAGACCCCAGCTGAACATAGTTCCTGCATCCTGCAAACAGGTTGAGACAGAGGCTTCGTCACAAGGCTGTGAGCCCACCCAAGAGCACCCCTTTCTGTTGTCTATACGACTGGCCTCTTGTATAGTCCTGGGAATGGCAGCAGAACCCTTCACTGAGCACAGGTGAGCCTGGGCACTTTGTGAAGCAGCAGAGCTGGCCATGCCCACTGGCTGCCCTGGGTCTTTGCAACGAGAGCTGTGGGGGCACTGGTGATTCAGTGGTAGAATTCTCACCCCCGGTCATCAGCAGGGCTCTCTGGAGAAGCAAAACCAGTAAAGGTTATCCATAAATAGACACAGAGATTTTTCTCAAGGAAATGGCCCCCACAGTTGGAAAGGCAGGCAAGTATGAGGGTCAAATATCAGGATAGAGGCTTCTCCTGACTCCTGTGCCTGGAAAGCGTGGGATGCGTTGGGGGTGGGGGGTGAAGTCATGATTGGCAGGTCAAGCAGCAAGATCCCCAGATATGATGGCAGGCTATTGACAGCTCCCAGGATCGGCAGGCCATAGGGCAGGTTCACATCCACACCACCTGAGGTCAGATGACCAGCCAGATGCAGGATTCAGACTTGGCCAAACATGACCAGGCTTTTCCACAACATTTCTCCTGGGGGAAAGTCCTTTCAATTGTTTTGTTGCTCACAGGAGATTTCATTGGAGAGATGATTACCTTGGCTTCAATCTCATCAGGAGGGATTAGGATGTCTTCAAAGCCCCCATGGGCAGGAGAGACCTGAGTTCCTCCACTCCCCGTTTTCAGTGGAAGGTTGAAGATGGCCATGGTGAGGCACAACAGGTTCAATGGAGTGTCCAGACTCGGATGGACTAGGAGAAAAGGCTTGGCAATCTGCTTCCGAGACTGAGCCAACAGAGCCCCGGTGGCCATCCGTAGTCAGTCCACCATGGCTGCTAGGTGGCAGAGGTTGGACAGCACGTATCCTGCTGGGGCTGGGGTTGCCTAGAGTGGTGAGCTGACACAGCAGCAGCAGCAGCCGTCAGAACTGTGGGTCATGCACTTCTGTTCCTGAAGAGTTGAGTGCTTGGCCACACTACCTCGGAGGGCAGGCTCTCAGTGGACATCTATCTGTTCTCACGCAGGCTTCGGGCTGTCTGGTTTCACTCTATTCTGCCAACGCCTTCTTTCCAAAGAGGGTCTCCATCCCAGGCACGTCGTGCAAGCAGGTGACAGCTAATCAAAACAATACTCCTTTTTTAAAAGCCCGTTACTGTTACGTTGATCCCGTCTCATGGAGACCCTGTAGTTTAGGGAGAGAGTGGTCCCAGAAAGTTCCCAAAGGTGTCGTCGGGCCTGGACACCAACTGCTCCAGCTGTCTCTCAAACAGCCACTGACGGGTTTGATCCGCCAACCTCTTGGCTAGCAGCCAGGTGCTTAACCACTGCACCACCAGGGTGTCTGTCATAGTGAATCCAAAGCCTAAGCCACATCCACTTCCACCAAATCAATGCCAACTTACAGCGCCCGGATAGGACAGGGGAGAAGTGTCCATGTGAGTTTCTCAGACTGCAGCACTTTACAGGAGGAGAAGGCCCTGTCTTTCTCCCTCTGAGAGGTTGGTGGTTTCAAACTGCTGACCTTGTAGAGCATAGGCCAACATCTAACCACTACACCACCAGGGCTCCCCGTCAGAGCGAATAGGCCTCTGTATTCCCAAAGAGTCTTTGTATCATCTTTGTATTCCTTGGTTTGATAGCTTTGCTTTTCCTCTCACTCACAAGATCAGTATATCATTCTCTATCTTCTCTTTTTTTCCTTGATCAGTCTGGCTCGAGATTTTAAATCCTGTCGATATTGTTAAAGGACCATTGGAAGGCAGGTTCCTTTTAATGTCTCACCCGTATCGCTTGTGTCCGATTGCCCATTGATATTGCTCTCATGCTGTTTGGTGGTTTCAAAGTGATTCATTTCATTCTCAAAGCAGAGCTGAAAATTTTCATGTCCATGTTCCCATTCAGGGAGAGGGGCAAACGGGGGAGGTAATAGCGTCTGTGTGGCAAGGAAGCCTGCCTTTGAGTTATGAGTGACAGATGTGTGAGTCTGTAAGTATGACGCTTGGGTTAAAGGAGTCGAAGATGAAGTATAAATAGCAAATACGGGCATCGTGATTTCTATTGGAAAACCAATGTATGTGCTTGGCGGTCCATTTGACCTTGTCTTGATGCATTACTGCAAATCCACTCCCCACACTGGCGGGAACCCACCGGGCTGCCTTGTCATGGAGAAGTGCTTCACAGTGACCAGGCTTAACAAACCAGCCGCATGTCCTAGTACTCATGCATATCTATACCTCTCCATTTGGGGACCAGGAATCGGAGCAGAAAGAGATGGACTCAAATGCACTTAAGGCTGTGCTCGTGTCGAAATAATGGTTATTGGAAAAAATTCACCTCAGCGACAGAAAGGACAGGCAGCAGAAAAGGTAAAGTACAGTCGGTGTCTGTGGCTGTACCAGGGTTGCTGGATGGCGCACCTGGTTGGCTCTCGTGCCAGGCTGCTTGCTGCATAGTGGGAGGTGGGAGGCCACCCAGACGTGCCTCAGAAGAAAGGCCTGGTGATCGGCTTCCCCCAAATCCGATGCTGACAAGCCTGTGGAACAGAGTTTTACTCTGACACGGGAGGGTTTGTTGTGTGTTGGAATCAGCTCGTAACAAATGACACCAAGTTTAGAAGCTTACAGGAGTGCCTGGTGTAGTGGGTTATCATGAAGAGTCAAGCCTCCAGGTTGGCAGTTTGAAGCTACCAGTTGCCCCATGGGAGAAAGACGAGGCTTTCTCTCCCTCTCATGAGTTACAGTCTAAGAAACCCACAGGGGCAGTTCAGCCCTGTCCTACAGGGCGACTCTGAGTTGAAGTCAACCTGGCGGTTGTTCATGGGCTCTGGACTTTAGCTAGATGTCGGCTGGTAGTATCAAAATCTCCCATTCCACATGAAAGTGATACATTTTTGTCTTCTCCCTTGGTCCAGCTCCCCCACTCATTTTAATTCCCTTTTGTTAGGTTTAAGAGAAAAAAAAAAAAACAAGGTCTAAAATTGGCAATAACTTAACTTGTCAGTTTTGCTGCCCTTAGTGAAGTTTTTTGCTCATGCGTTTGACACCTAAGATTGCTTCTGATTGGCTGTGCTGTATATCAATTAAGTGACGGCATCGATGATAGGCTTATGTCTATTTTTTTTAATGTCATGAAACCTACCCACATTGCATTTGCGATTGACTAGTCGATCATGATCGACATGTTGAGCCCCCCTGGGCTAGACAGATTACTCCCGTAGGGAGTTACAGTTTTGGAAACACGGTGCTGCTTTGTCCTGTAGGGTCACCATGAGGCAGAAACCACTTGATGGTAGTGTTTTGATCTTCAGTGGCTTATAGCAAGTACTGTTTTATTATCTCAAAACCTCTGGTTTAAGAACTCAAGATTGTCTCAGAGAGTGATTCTGGTATGGGTCTCTGATGAGACGACAGTCAATATGTCAGTCGCTGCTGGAGAGGGTCCTTGAGTCCTCGGACCAAGGTGAGTCTAAGGACACATGCCGTGTTTCAACCTCTACCTGAGACAGGTGGAGGAGCCAAGGTGGGATTTGGACAGAGCATGCTCAGAGCTTGAAGGCAACATTTCGCCTGAGGGACTACATTTCCCAGGATCCCTTGTACCTCAGCAGAAGTTCCCAATAATCTCTTGCATGGGAACCTTTAAGAAAATGTGTGTGCTGCCTTGGTGATGTTTTCTCCCTCCCGGAAGCTTCTATTAAAATGTTCTCACATTTCATGGTGTCTTCCAAAACTAAATCTTTCTCTTGGTTAAGACAAGAACCTGATTCCTGTATCACAGCAATAAACGCTACTTAGAAAGAAGTGGAGAAAATGAGAAAGTAGGAGAAAGAGAATACAAGCAAGGATTGAGACCTGTTTTCATTCCTTCTTACAAACAGAAACATCTGTGAAAGGATAGCTTCTCCTGTCTTCTCCTTGCCTCTGTCAAAACCCAAACTCACTGCCGTGAAATCAGTGCCGATGCCTAGTGACCCTACTGGACAGGGTCGAAATGCCCCTGTGGGTTCCTGAGACCGGGCTCTTTCTGGAATATAAAGCCTCATGTTTCTGCCTTTGGCAGGCTGGTGGTTTTGAACTGCTGACCTTGTGGTTAGTAGCTACCAGGGCTCCTCAGGTCCTTCCTGAGTATACCTAATCAACCCTTCCCTGTGTGACAGAAGGGGAGGGGGGGCTCAGCCACTGGATTACTATGGACATTGTTACCCTGTTGCTTTTGCTGGGCAGTGAGTGGCAGGTTCACCCACTGCACGCTTCCTGTTTAGAACTGTGAAGGGGTGACAGCCCGAATGGCTGTATATGTCTCTGTGAGACGTAGAAGGTACAGTTCCAAAGTCACCTCCAAAGGTGGAACCAGCAGAGCGCACGGCTCTCTAAGAAGCCCACCCAACACCTTTCTCCATCCGTCTTGTCCACAAGCTGTTGAACTCATGGCTCAATTTTCCAGATGCAGGAACAGCCTGTCCCCATCAGCAAAACGATTCTCCAGGCAGACGGCTGTTGCCTCGTCCTTCCTCTTTCATTGCCCAACAACCTGGCTTGATTTCTCTATGAAACAAGGGGGCTTGAACTGTCTCATTGCTCCAGGGCCTCGTCCTTTCAGGGCTGGTGGGTTAACAGCCATTCAAAGAGGCGATAAACAATCTGATTGGCTCCCCTCCCCTCTTTCCCCACCTCCCAAAGGAGGATGCCACCAGGGCCAGAGCCCTACCTGCTGACCCTGCTTGCAGAGCAAAGGCCCTTCTCAGGAGCATGGTGGGCTCATTGGGAACCGTGTGGCCCATGGGGTGACCCATGGTGGCGGGTGATTTGTGGTCATGTGGAAAAGAGAGGAGCTGAAAGGTTAAGACATAGCACCGGAATGACAGGAAGGAGTGTCCTTCTGGCCACGTGGCTTGAGGATAAAGCTCACTGCTACCGAGTCTGACTCAGGATGACCCCCACATCCTGTAAGGCAAATGTGAACCCCACCGGCTTTACTGATAGAGTTATGGGTTGAGCTACTAGCTGCAAGGTCAAGAGTTTGAAACCAGCATTCACTGCGTAGGAGAGAGATGGGGTTTCCTTCTCCCACAAGGAGTCCCGGAAACTCACCAGGGCAGTTCTACCCTGTCCTGTAGGTTCACTCTGAGTAGGCATAACGCAATGGCAGTGGGGTGTTTGCTTTGTAACCTTTAAGGAAGGCGGCTTCGTGGTGCCGGGAGGCAGCGTTCGGCTGCTAACCCATGGGCTGGCGGGTGGGACACGTTCAGCTCTCTGTACAGACAGCACCATTAGAAACTCTTAGAAAGTCTGAACTCACCTGTGGGGTCCTCCGTGATCACAGTCAGTTCAAGGGAGTCTGGGTTCAGTTTCATCTCGAAGGCATGAGGATTCCAGGGTTTTCTTTCGAGGCTGGCTGGGTTTGAGCCACAAACCCTTGGTTATCAGCTGACCGCAAACTGCTTGCTATCCCACCCCCAGGGGCCCTGAAAATTTCAGGGTGTTTGGTAGAAAAAAAAAGGCAGGGGATCTTATCAACTTACACTCAAATTTCTAAAATCCATTTAGTTTTACTCTCATTTTTAAAAGTCCATTTGTACTTTGATTTTTGACCTATTTACACTTTAATCTTTGATGTACGGATGTTTTCATTTTGCATCGCAAAGCAGGCGGAGGTGTCCAGAGCAGAGACCTTTAGGTTTGCATCCCACCATTGCTATGCGTTTTTGCTTCCTCCTGCTCAATGCTGTCTCCTCCGTATAACACTGTCCACCTCTCCTCCCTGTGGTGTCTCCTGTTTCCATCCCCCTTCTTTCCGAATTCGTCTGAGCCTTGTCCTTGAGGCGATGCTGCCTCTTGGATCACAAGTGATCTATTGTTCTGAGGTGTGAATCTCTCCCCGATTCTGTTGTTCCCCATGTGGATCACACAGCAGCCCTTACAGCTCCACACGTGGCCAAGAGGACAAGGATGGAGAGACTTGTTCTCACGCACTTTGGACCGCTTGCTAGGAGAGACTAGGGCCCGGAGAAGGACATCTTGCTTGGTAACATTCAGGGGCCGAGGAAAGGAGGGGGAGCCTCGGCGAGAGGGCGGACACAGTGACTGCAACGATGGGGCTCACACAACACCCCCTGTGAGGGCCGTGCAGGTCTGAGAGTGTTTCAATAGCTAGGGTCACTATGCGTTGGAACCGACCTAACAGCAACGTTGCTTGGTGGAAAATTGTGTCACTGGCGTGAATTGGGCTGCAGATCTGAAGGCTCAGGAGGGGCCATGGTTTTGGGGGTCCCCCAGTCTCCACCTGGCCAGTGAGCCTGGTCTCTTTTAGGATTTTGAATTTCATTCCAATGTTTACTCCCACTCTTTTCAGAATTTTCTAATGAGAGCCCTTTCAGAACACTGGGTAGTGGCAGCTGGGTACCATCTAGTTCCTCTGGTCTCTACTATGGAGACGGATGCTTCTGTGGCCCCTGAGTCCATTAGACTAATTGCTTCTCTGTGTCCTTCAGTTTTTCAGCTCTCTCTCTCTCTCTCTCTCTCTCTCTGCCACCCTTCTCTCTGCCGGATACGGGGAGACCAAGAGGTGCATCTTAGACAGCCCAGTTAGGAGCTTTAAGACCTCAGCTGCCCCTGACCAGAGTAGGGAGTAGAGCATTGTCTTGTGGGCTCTGTTTTGCCACTTCCCCATGAATATCCAAGGGCAGGGGATTTTAATAAGAAGGGGTTGTGACATCTACATCAAGATGACTTCTTCTACTGACTCATTTAACATCCCCTCCCGCCTGCCGCCTCATGCGTACACTTATGCTGCAGGTTCTTTTCGGATAAGCCCGTCCCATTAGCCAAGCCAAGTCCGTGGCTGGGGAGTCAATTCTGAAACATTGCGACCTTCCAGGTCAGACTAGATCTGCCACATGGAGCCCCGGGAGGGTCGTGGCTACCAGTGGGGCTTCCATCCACGTGGCTGGCAGATGGAAACCAGCAGCAGCTCTGAGGGAGAAAGTCTTGGATTTCTACTCCTGGGAATGATTCCTCCGAAACCCTCAGGACTCGCTATGAGCCAACATGGACTCAACAGTGGTGGTGAGCTATGAGGTTTGAAGGCCTTTTTGCATATGATGTGTCCACGTACCTTGCATGCGTTGCACACATGGAGAATCCACATGAGACAGGAGTCGGTGGTTTGCGTGTAGTGTGCGGGTGTTCTGCCTAATGAGATCCCACTTTCTTCCGATAAAGTCAACGATGACTGGGTTTGAACCTGGGACCTTCTGGTTGGCAGTCAAATGCCTACCCACTGTGCCACCGGGGCTCTTAAGTCGGAAGGTGCTGTTGTCAGGACCAGATCTCAACACATGTCTCGAATGTGAAAAGCAAGTGGGAAAATGACCAGGAGGCAGCACCAGACTTGACCAGAGAGACTTGCAAATGCACACAGGGCGGCAGCTTTCCCTTCTGGGAAGCATCCTCGTGAGGCTGGAGAAAGAGAAGGAGAAGGAAGGAGAGGGAGGAAGAGAGGACACCCGGGGGCCCTGCTCCTCCTCCCACACAGGCAGACGAGGAAGCATTGCCCACAACAACAACCACTGGACACAAATAAGCGAACCCCGGAGAAATCACCTGTCTGAAGAAACAGAACAAACTAGGAACTGCCTGGAGAAGAAATGGGAAAGGTGGTAGGGTGGTTAGGATTCCAGAGACTTTGCTTTGGCTCCTGGGAAGCTCCAGGTCCTCACTGAAGAGTGGGCCCCTGCTCTTCACATTGACCATGCGGACCTCAGCCTGAAGTCCCACACAGCATCCACGAAGCTCCCTGTGCCCATCGCGCCCTCCCTTGCAGGGGGTGGGGACAGCCAGGAACTCACAGACCTGTGCACCAGATCTTGGATGTGAGTGGAAAGATGGAATGAAGCACACATAAAAAATGGGCCAAAGAAGAAAGAGATTGTGTTGATAACAACAAAGAAAAACTTAAAAATAAACAACTCTATTTCCCTGAGCTTTGAGAAGCAATTATGTCCATAAAACAAGAACAGGACATCATGAATCACAACAATAAAAATACAACCAGACAGAGAGAGAGCTTTTAGAAATTAAAACAATACCAAAAAAAAAAACATGATTGCCAAATAATGGATTCAAAGGAAAGCAAGAAAATAAACATGCCAGGCATTTGCCCAGAACTCAAAACACTCTCTACCGATGAGTTGGGGCTGAATCCTCTGGGTCCTGGAGGACAAGGTAGGACTGACTGCGGAGTCCAAGGCTGGAACTGGGCCAGAAGAAAAAGCTTTCTTCCTTGGAGCAGCTGGGATTTGAACTGCCCGCCTCTCTGTGAGGAGCCCAGTGCATAAGCGTTGGACCACCAGGCTCCTGTGAAGAGAGCAGGAGAGTGACAGAGGTAGCTTGGATCCTGAAGAAAAATCAAAGACTGCAAAAATAAAGGGAGATAATAACCCTTCCTGAGTCTTCCTGCTGACACAAGCCACTGGGAACTCGACTGCATCCTCTTTCTCTTCACTGTCTGACTGCTTCCCTCTCTCCCCCACCTACCTTTCCCCTGTCTTTCTCTGCATCTCCTCATAGCTCCAGCATCTCTTTTTCTCCTTAATGCCCCCTCTTCTCTATCTTTCTATTTCTTCCTCAGACTGTCATTCTCTCTCTCTTTCTCTTTCTCTTTCTCTCTCTCTCTCTCTCTCATCTATCTTTCCCGGCCATGGAGTTAATGCTGACTCATAATGACCCCCTATGGGTTTCCAAGACTGTTTCCAGTGGTGGAAAACCTATTGCAGAGTTGGTGGTGGAGCTTCCAAACTGCCAGCCATGAAGGTCGCAGTCCAATGAGTACCCAGTACCCCACCAGGGATCCTTATCTTTTAAATAGGTGATACCAAAAAGACAAAAAACAGACCCGAGACACCTCACTGTGACCCCACAGGATAGAGTAGAATTACCCTGATGGGTTTTCTGAGACTGTAACTCTTCGAAGCAGTGGAAACCTTGTCTTTCTCCCTGAGAGAGGCTGGTGGTTATGAACTGCTGGCTTCGCAGCTAGCAGCCCAATACATAACCGCTACACCACCAGGAAGAAAGGGCATACGATGTCTAAAGTAGAAGAAAAAGGAATGAAAAAAAAAGAGAGGGTAAAGCGGATAGTTTTCTCTCAGGGAAGACGTTTTAACAGGGCAGGGGTGGATGATTGATGAAGCTTTGTTTATTTTCTATATATTATGTCTAGGTTCTAGCATTTCTTAAAGCGAGCCGTGTTTTCACTCTGAATTGAGAAAGAGAGAGAGACAAGGGTAAAGAATTAAGTAAGAATCAGGGGACAAGGCATACGTGGAGTCAGTCCTTGATGGAAATGGAAGAATGGAGGAAGAAACGCCTAAAGGCCAGAGTCTCGAGTCCTGCCCACCCTTCTACACGCTGCCTTTCATGTTCAAGTCCTCCAGGTCTACCAAGGAGCCCTGGTGGTGTCACGGTGACTTACACGTGGGGCTGCTAAGCACAAGAAGAGCCGTTCAAAGCCACCAGCCGCCCTGGGGGAGAAAGGTCAGGGTTTCTACTCCCATAAAGCGTCAGAGCCTCAGAGACCACAGACACAGGTCTCTCCTGGCAAGAGGGCCACTAGGAGTTGGTCATCAACTCCATGGCAGTTGAGAAAGGTCCAGGTCTTCCTGTCCATCCTCTGATGCCAATGTAAGGTCCAACTTTGCTAACCCAAATCTTTAAAGAGTGATCTAAGGCCTAATCTAAAGTTCAGATGTAGGAGGGCATAGGCTCTCCGCTGGAGTCTACCCCTCACCTTGGTCCTTGGAATGACCCTGGCTAGGTGTTTCATGGTGCGAGAGAGAAGTGGGGAGGGAGATGGCAGTTAGGTCCACTGACCACTTGCTGTGTCACACCAGGGTATTCATTAATCCCCTGCACTATCACTTCCTCTTAAGCTCAAGAAGAAGTTCACCGTTTTCAAGAACATTTGAAATGGACACAAAAATGTATATATGTGTCTCATTTAATCTGCTTCATGATCTTTGAAGCCAATGGAAGTGGAAGAGAGAGAGTGTTGACTGAGTCCGTGTCAGACCAATGTTTGATTCTCCCACCACTCCAAAGATGATCCAATGTTATCACCTCCATTGTAATGAGTGAAGCAAAGGGAAAAAGGAAAGCAGCAGAAACGGAAGTACGGTTGAACTTGGAGTCTAACTATTTTGAAGGTCGATGGTCTTCCTGAATGATTGTGCTGCTTCTTCAGCTGTTCATTTCACTGTAACGTAGTGAATCATTCTACTCTAGAAAAGAAAAAAGCAATTTTGCCAGAGAGTCACCTGTCATTATTGTGAGGTGCACTGTGTTCATTCTGACTCTTGTAGATAATAGAGCAAAACACTACCCTGACAGGTACTAGCCTGCAAACCCATTGTTGTGCTAATTCATCTCATTATGGCTCTAATTATTTTCCATTGATTCTCAACTAGCACAGTGTCCTTCTCCAGGGACTGGTCCCTCCTGAGAACCTGTCCAAAGTCCCACCATCCTTATCTCCAAGAAGCAATGCTGACTGGACTTCCAAATCAAAATCAGTTTTTTTTTTTGCCAGCCTGTGATGTATTTTGACCAACATCATTTAATAAACCATTTCAAAATCCAGACAAAGGGCTCCATCATTAAATGTCATCATGATAAACCAAAAGCCAAACTCACTGCCATCAAGTCCCTTCTGATTCACAGTGACCCTGTGGGGACAGGGTAGAATTATCCCTGTGGAGTTTTGAGGCTGTAGCTCTTTACTGGAATAGACAGCCCTGTCTTTCTCCCATGAGGCAGCTGGCAGTTTTGAACCACTGACCTAGGAGTACATACCAGAATGGTATGTAATCACAATGGCACTCTATAAAACAAAACAAATAAAAAAGCAAAGAACAAGAGAGAGAGAGAGGGTTACCAGTGGGCTTGGCTTATGTGGTGCCTCTCAGCAGCAGTCATTGGCACAATGCGTGGTGAGGGCGCTTGTCTTGTATTCCAAGAGGCTGTCCCTTCCCCAGCACCCTCAGCTAGGTTTTGTCACCACACTCTGTCTGTCTTAGGAAAGGCTGTCAGGAATGAAGCTGATGAACTGGAAAATCACTCTGCAGATATTCACAACATTTGGTCCAGGAGCCAGAGGAAATCTGTTCAAGGATAAATTCCTAACACACAGCCATGAAGGCCACACACTTTCTCCTCCACTCAGCCAGGAAAGAGAACCTGTCATCCCGGCCAGAATATTAAAACAAACCTCAAAAATCCTGAGTGGGGCTTACTCCAGAGAGGCTCAAGCTTTTAGACAATGAAGATCAGAAAGTGGGAATTTGACAGCTGACGGGTTAATCAGCGTGTAATACTTGTAAGCTCACCATAAAACCACAGAAATCACTGCCTTTGTGTCGATGACCACTCATAACGACCTTAAAGGACAGAACTGTCCCTGGAAGAGTCTTAGCCTGTAACTCTTTATAGGAGTCAGAAGCCTTGTCTTTCCCCTGTGGAGCCACTGGTGGTTTTGAACTGCTGACCTGTCCGTGAACCGCCCTATGTGTAGGCACTACCCTTCTGCCCCCCAGGGCTCTCATCTGTAAACTTAGGTCTTGATAAGCTTTAAAACCCAGAGCATCTGGCCTAGCTTATCGTACCCAGGAGACAGTGTTTTCAGAATGTGTCGCAGGCCACCCGCCTGGCTTTGTACACTTCCTGGAGCAGGACGTCCATCTGATCGATAGCTGTCATCATTTTGGATTGGGTGCAGATGATTAATGTTCCCGGCTTCTCATCAAAGGTCAGGGGGTTCAAGTCCACCTAGCTGGACCTAGAAAAAATGTCTGAGATCTTCTGGGGGCTGGGGGGTGGGGATCAGTGCTGGAAGCCCCAAGGTTTTCCTGGGAGGCACCTGGAGTAACAGGAGTTAGAATCGATTCCATAACAACCAGGTAATTCACTAGTAATTCAGTGAGCCAAGTCTAGTGTTCTAGGCAGAAGACCGTGACCTGGACATAGACACTAGAACGCAACAAGATTGGTTATCATTTCTATACCCAGATGATGTCAGTGCCACCTGAAAGGGAATCCACTTCTTTTGCATCTCCATTGATTCATTTTGACTTCAAAGTGTTTTCTCCTCCTCCTCCTCTTCCTGCTTCTTCATTAAATGCTTTAGTTCTTTCTCTCCATTTTATTCCCGGTCAGTTATGTTTTTGAATTTAAAGCACCAGTCGATGGCATTCTTGGCATTTCTCTGGACTGGATTTACATCTGTGTTCTTCTAGAGAAGTTAGATGTTGCCCAGGATCATGTCTCCCTTGGAACCACAATCAATCTTCCTGGAAGCAGCGATCAAGAGACCAAAAGATGCATTTCATGGGGTCAGTTTTCTCCCCAAGACCTCTTTCAGAAGTTGAAAAATGAATATATTGGATTGGGTACCAAGGGACACCTGGTTAAAGGTATAGTATTTTCATTTTTTAAAAATAATTTTATTGAGAGATGATACATACAACTCTTATCACAATCCAGATATACATCCATTGTAAGTCAAGCATATTGATATGTCTGTTGCTGTCATTATTCTCAAAACATTTGCTTTCTACTTAAGCCCTTGGTATCAGTTTCTCATTTCCCCCTCCCTCTTCCCTCCTCCCCCTCCTTCATGAACCCTTGATAACTTATAAATTATCATTATTTGTCATAACCTACACTGTCCAATGTCTCCCTTCACCTACTTCCCTGTTGTCCATATCCCAGGGAGGAGGTTATATGTAGATCCTTATAATCAGTTTTCTGTTTCTACCTCACCTTCCCTCCACCCTCCCGGTATCACCACTCTCACCACTGGTCCTGAAGGGATCATCTGTCCTGGATTCCCCATGTTTTCAGTTCCTATCTGTACCAGGTTACATTCTCTGGTCTAGCCTGATTTATAAGGTAAAATTAGGATCATTGGTCGGGGGCAGGGAAGGAAGCATTTAAGAACTAGACAAAAGTTGCATGTTTTATCATTGCTATACTGTACCCTGACTGGCTCACCTCCTCCCCAAGACTCTTTTGTAAAGAGAAGTCATGTAACTTACAGATATACTTTGGGTCCCCAATCTATATCTCCCCCTCATTCACAATGATATAATTTTTAGTTCTTTGATGCTTGATACCTGATCTCTTTGACACATTGGAGTGCTTCTTCCATGTAGGCTTTGTTGATTCTGAGCTAGATGGCCACTTGTTTACCTTCAAACCTTCAAAACCCCAGATGCTATATCTTTTCATAGCCGGACACCATCAGCTTTCTTCACCACTTTTGCTAATGCACACATTTATCATCAGTGATCATGTCGGGAAGGTGAGCATCATGGAAAGGCATGGTATTATCTTTTTTTTATGGGCATCACTTCCCTGGGGAGCTGCTGCTGGATTTGAACTGTCAACCCTGTGGGTCGCAGTCCTGCCCACAACCACTACACCACTGGAGCTCAGTCAACGCGTGATATCTTCAATGGCTTTCTCTGCCTGTGGAAGATAGACACTGAGTAAGAAGAACCAGAGGGGAATGGGGGCATTTGAATTGCAGCACCAGAGAAGATTGATGGACCGCGGATGACCAAGAGAACAGACAGGTCCGTCTGGGCAGAGGTACAGCTAGAATGATCCTTGCAGGCAAGGATGGCGAGAGTCCATCTCACATGTTGTCAGGAGAGATCAGTCCCTGGAGAAGGACATCCTGCATGGTAAAGTTGAGGGGCGGCAAAAGAGGGGATGGCCCTGGACAAGATGGATGGACACTGTGGCTGCGACCCAGGGCTCCAACATCACAACCATGGGGACGGACGGCGTAGAACCGGGCTGTGTCTTGCTCTGCTGTCCTTGTGATAGCTATGACCTGGAGCCGACTGGATGGAAACTAACGATGACAAGACAACAGAGGTGCACAGTTGTGGTCAGACACATCCTCCTCACTGGTCTGTCCCAGCTCATTCCTCACACTCTTCACTTTGTTTCTCTTGCTTGGTTTCTCCCTTCCCCCTGTCCTGACCCCTAAATGCAGTTACCCCAAGATCCTGCTCTTTTTCCCATGTGTTTCTTCTCCAATCTTCCCTATCATTTCAGGGTTCCCCGTCATCCCCTTTGGCAGTTCATTCTCGATCAATCTCCCTCTCTTCAGCTTGACATTCCTCCTCTGGTCTGGCCCTGGACACCTGATTCTCTGAGCTTCCCCCTTTCCTGGAATCTTGGTTTGCCCGGAAATGGAAAGCAGCCACAACCATGGTCTCAGACCCACCCATGGTCAGGATGATGGTGCTGGACCAGGCTGAGTTTCCTTCTGTGGTACATACACGGTGGCTGGGATTTGGAGCCCAGCACCCTGCAGCAGCTGACCCAAACACCAAGAGGGAAACCATGGCCAGAAGATCCCATCTCCCAAATGCAGGCTCTGGCCATCCTGCCATCACCCCATCTAACATCTTTGGGGTTCCACGTTTCCCTCACTCTTCCCCCTCCATCACAATTACTCCCCAAATTCTGTAGTCCCTGCTCCCCACTCCACTTCCGTCCACTTTCATAATTTTCTCTGCTACTGCCCAAGCTCAAAAAATGTATTATAGGCTGTATGATTGCAATACTCTAACTCAATGGTCCTCAAACCTGGCCACACATTGCAATCACTTGACGGAGCTTAAAGTTATTCCAATGGCTGGTCTTCACCCCAGAGATTCTGAGGAGATGCTCTGGTTTGTGTGTGTCTGTGTGTAAACTTCCCAAATGCATCTGAGGCACAGCTGGGACTAGAGCTCCCCAGGCCAACTTCTCTGCATTGTCAGGGCCGTTGCTGAGTCTGTTCCAAATCATGGGGGGCCCATGCAGCAGAGTAGAATGACTCCACAGGGATTGCCTAAGTCCTCATCGTCATGGAAACCAGCCCTAATGGCCCTGTGGGGTAAACATCAGGTCAGTGGTTCAAGGTAGACCAGAGAAACAAATTCACAAACACGCATATGTATATAAGGGAGAGGTTTTAGATATAAGAGGAATGGAACATTGAGAAAGCATCCCAACCCAGTCCAGTCCTTAAGTCCATAAGCCCAATATTAGCCCATATGTCCAATACCAATCCATAAGTCCTCTTCAGACTCACGAAGCATATTCAATGATGCCAGGGCAACCACAGGTCAGTGGGTGCAGAGTCTTGTGTATCCAGTGGTGGTAGAAGCATCTCAGCGCTGGCAGGGGCCTCCATGTGGCCTATCCGGCTTCAGAGGTCTGTTTCCATCAGGGTAGACCCATGTGGCTTCTCCTCTGGGATGGCTCACAGGGAATCCACCTTGTGTCTTGTCAGTAGAGTTTCTCCAAGAGATTAGGTCTGTAGTCTCTTACCTCCATGGGGGAAATATCGTGAGAGTTCCCAGAATTGTCAGAGAAAGCCATGTCCACACAGAGGTGGACTCTACCCCTACACTCTTAGTCATGAAATTGATTCCAAAGTACATGACTCCCACAAGGACCTCAGCCAGTCCTCCAGGGAAAAGTGAGGCTATCGATTCACTTTCACGATTTACAGTTTGGTCCTGCTGAGATGCAATCTCTGTGAGTGGGAGCGGACTCCCTGGCAGTGGGTTTGGGTGGTTGTTTTCTTAAGGTTAATGCACACAGATCACCAGGTCTTTATCCCCAAAGGACTCATGGGGGTGTATGAGGGGCTCTGGTAACTGTGGGTCAGCAGTTCGAAACCACCAGCTACCTCTGAAGGAGAAAGAGAGGACGTCCTACTCCCATCACAAGTTACAGTCTCAGAACTCAGTTTTGCCCTCTCCTTTCTGTAGGGTGACTTTGAGTCAGAACCCACGTGATGGCAGGAAGAAGAGACTATCCCCAAATGCCAGTGGAGCGATGAAGGTTGGTGTTGGCAGGGTTCCATCTCAGAGCTCGCGGGTGTGTTGTCTAGTTGCTTTTGAGTCCTAGAGACTCAAGAGGACAGACGGGAACTGCCAAGGCTCTCGGGTTTCTGGAAGAGCTCTGGGGGTGTGCTCCCTTACACGTTGGCCTGCTAACCACCAGGTCAGCAGTTTAAAACCACCAGCCACTCCTTGGGAGAAAGATGGGGCTTCCTACTCTGGAGATCTGCTCTGTGCTGTGAGCTAGCGAAGGGCGGATGGCTGTGGGTCTGAGTTGTTGAGAATGTTTATGAGAGGAGCACAAGTTCCCCAGTGTTAAAGCCCTGGGCTTGGTCCTGCTCTCCCCTCCCTGCCTTAGCTCAGCCTGGGCCCGTTCTTGCAGCCCCTCTGTCCATCTCGGAGTGGCTCTGGCTCTTTCTCACTGGACTAGTGGTTAAAGAAGCACACGGATTTCTATACGAGACAAAACCTTCCTCTCATCTGTCCTTCCTCTCTCTGCTCCCTTCTGTGAGCCCGTAGGGAGCCATACTCTTACCCAGTGCTTTGCCTCCATTTCTCTTAAATGGGGGTGCTGAGAGCCCCACCCCCAGAGTTGTCTGAGCATTGAATGCCAGGAATGAAGGGCGGGAAAACTCTCAAAACTACAGAGTGCTGAGAGCCCCACCCCCAGAGTTGTCTGAGCATTGAATGCCAGGAATGAAGGGCGGGAAAACTCTCAAAACTACAGAGTGCCAAATCAGTGTAAGCACCTTCTTACTTCCTCGTCACCATCATCATCCTTTATATCCGTGTCTTACCACGTCTTACCAAACCCAAACTCGAGCTGATTGGGGGTGGGGGAGACAGCCGTGCTGTGGTACTGAGTCCTGCTGAGCAACACCAGAAGGGAACAGATCACCAGGGCTTTCTCTTATCATGCTGCTGTTTGCATGACCCCGGGTCCTCCGTCCACATCAGAAGAGCTGATGTTGAGAAGCAAATGCAGCATCCATGTGTCCTCAATAGCGTAACCATCAACAGGCAAAGTCTACTCAAAGACTAAGTAGACACACACACACACACAATAGAAAAACCTCGCTTTGCTTTATGGGAGGAGGATGGTGCCTGCTCCCTCCCTCACGCCAGCCACCCTTTCACCCAAGGCAAGGTTAGCAATGCTGTCTCCCTCTCACCCATCCTGGGTGCCCTAAGATTTTACCACTGGCTCCAGGAAATGTTAACAATCTCAGATCTCACCACGTCTCACTGGACATTGAGCTCGGTGAGGATGCGGGGTCATTTTCCTGAATCTCCCTGTGTTCTCAGAGTGTTCAGGGCTAGCCCCACATGCTCGTGCTGTTTCTGTGAGGGCCTGTGGAGCTGGCCCTAATAGACAAGGACCCCGGGTGTACCAGGAGAAAGCCCCTGCCCACCCTGGGGCCATCCTCACAGGGGTCTCATGTGTGCTCCATTGTTGCAGCCACTGTGTCTGTTCCACTGGTCGAGGGTCTTCCTTCTTGTTGTCGCTGACCCCTGAACTTTACCATCCTGCCTTTTCTCAGGGACTGGTCCCTTCTGGTAACACAAACAAAGCACATGAGGCAAAGTCTCGACATTCTCTATTCCGAGTATTGTTCTGGCTGGACTTTCTCCGAGGCAGATT